>ATSW01004528.1:0-13545 GCA_000444245.1 Botryllus schlosseri
TTTGGCATCTGGCTCCTGAAATGCCAAAAATAACACGGCCTGTCGAAAAGTCACTGTAGGCTAGTGATGCCCTTTGTATATTTAAGATGTTTTAAAGCTTTTTGGCCAAAATATTTACCTAAATATACTTGTATTTGAGAGCTACAGAATTAAATCGTCATAATATTTCTTCATCGTATCGTAAAGGATGATGCGGCTTAGTGTTTTACCCCAATTCATGTTAAAGTTAAGAAAGAGCTTGGTGCAGACTAAATTTAATGTGATGAAATCTCTTCAACATTCTCAGTTGCTTTAGCAGTCACACAAAGCAATAAAACAAAACCCAATGCAATTACCTTCCCCGAATTGCCAATAGCAGAAGAGAATTTGGGATGTGTACATCGAACACGAAGCAAATAGAATGAGCCACTAGGCCTNANCCGTTGGTTGTTATAACAACAACTTGGATTTGATAGCACAATTATACCGTTAATTAGTCGAGTGTTCTAATAGTGAAGCACCAACCCGACACCGGACTTCGGCCGCTTAAACATTGTTTTTTTTTTTTACTACAGTTCTTAAAATAGGGGGTGCAAGACACGGGCAATTTTTGAAAGGGGGCGCTGAAGAAAAAAAAGTTAGGAATCACTAAACTAGATGAACCCTGGATCGATCGTAGCGATTGCATGAAGTAACAAAATACTCAAGCGTCTCTGGTTGATTAGATGTGTCACACAGTCCCGTTTAATGAAGTCCAAGTCCATACCGATGAGCGTTTAGTCTGCAAAGTCCCGTTTGCATCCGAATCAGAATGGACGATTCCATACTGGAGAGCCGCGGCATGATCCTCTGATCAACGATACTTGGAAACATTCGTCGATATTGCGAGTCAATGTCGATTTGATTCCATTGAATATCCCATTTCGCTTTGCGGAATTCGTGGATCAGGGTTCTTGCTTCGTTTGTAGACATGTCCTGCTTTCTCATGTTGTGTGATAGATTTTTCACAGCGTCTCGCTCTAGTTGATCGGCTCTCTCTTTAAAACCAACATTTGAGTGTTCAGGTATCCATACCATCGAAACTGCTTTCTTATTGAAGACCATAAGGCGTTGCTGCGCTCTTGCATATCCACGATGATGCTATTCGCTGTATTGGTCGTGTTAATTGCTGTCAGAGCGCTTTTGATGTCTGAAAAAAAAATCATGAGGTTAGAATTTGGCAAGCATATCACCGTAACCCATTCCAACGCTGCTCTTATTGTAATAAGTTCTTCTGAAGATATCGACAATGCGCCCATTAGTTTCTGGTTCCAGGAGAGATTTTCCTCGTCCACGTATAAGGCCACTCGACATTGGTTATCATTCTTCGACTCGGCTGCATATATTTTTATTGAGTCAGCGTAATGATTGTCAATATACTGTTCCCGCTCCCGCTTGATGATTTCGGGATATATTATGCTCTTAATCAATGATTCGATTTTCAAGTCAATCAAGTACCTCATTACTTTCCACGGTGACGTTGGCAGGAGCTTTCGTTTCGATATACCGAAATTCTGAAATATAGAAGCATGTTTTGTCAGAATTTTAAATGTAAATGTAACAAAAAGGTTGGGAGCCACTGGTTTAGAGGTATATAAACATTCAAAATAGTAATCTGGTCAATTCTGATGACTTGCTTGTCCTGTAGTCACAAATAAGGAACCTTTGTGCCCTGATTTCAAAATTCACAAAAGTTTAGACTGTTTAAACAAAAACCTCCCGCACAAAAAATTTCCAGTTATCACTGTATAAGGCTTTCTTTTGTAGATACAGAATATATAATATATATAGCGAGTGATTTGAATTTAACTGACACAATTCCAATTGCAACGATTTAAAGTAGTATTTTGGTAAATTGTGATTGCCGAGATTGAATTTATCCTATCGTGATCTTGTTTACAGTCAAAATTAGATATTTAATAAATATGTAATAATTTCGATTTCAGATAAATAATGTATACATCGTAAAAGGTCAATTTGTTTGACACAAATCAAACTGGGTGTCCAAAAAGGCGAAAGTAGAACAACACAAGATATTTTCAGCGGTCCAGAAAACCGATTAGAGGAATATGATGTATAGGAAAATTTGAAAATGTCATAGCATAGGCTATGTGACACAGCATCTGTTGATACTGGACGGCGGAATCGCGCTGTTGCGAAACTGCAAAATGCAATGATGAGCAAGGGTTTTCATAAACCACAATATATTGGTTGCAAACATCATATTTCGATTCTTAGAGCATGTATCAGAGTTCTTCAATCGATCGTCTTCAACAAATCCAACTCTCGGCTGCAAATTTTGAGATTATGTGGCAAAACGCTACGAAAACTGGGTACAATCCACCAAGCCAGATATTTCAGATGAAAATATTAAAACACCGAGGATGGAGGGATGATCTTAATTAGCTGTGCAGAGCATGCCGCTCTTTCAAAGAAAATAGTAGATTACCACTAACCCAATGGCATCAACTGCAATCTCTGCGTAAAGTGAGATGGAGCTCAAAAGCCATAATTGTATAATTTCAAATCCGCAGTTGGAGAGTAACTCTAGAGATATCTTGCTTTTTCTTCGCAAAAGCGTGTCAGAAAGCCTGGAATTCTAACCATAAACGTCTTAAGATGAAATATAGAGCCTGACAGATCATCGGTTCGCCGATTATATCGAGACGATATAACACTTTGAAAGAATTATGGGTGCCGGCTATTGGAGCTGAAAAATTAAGAGTCACAACATGGCGGTAGGAAGTCCGAAAACTATAATCTTTGACCGCTAGACTAGGAATATTGATATATTTCATATAGCTTACACTTTACAGTTGTCCAGATGCAGTCTTCCTAGTTTATTTAATGTTCATTGTTCAAGCATAACAATGGCTGTAAAGATAAATGCTATGAAGCTTTGAAAATGATGTGCTTACTGCTTATGTAAATACCACTTCTTTTGAATGTCGGCTGAATGTATAGGGATTATCGGTCAAGGTGTGACATGTCGGTTTTATCGGTATAGATCCGAAAATCCAATATTGGTCGGGCTCCAGAATATAACAAAGATTATTTGCTGCTATCTTTTCGCTCGAATGTCCCGCAGCGATAAAGTGCCTAAAACCCCACTACAAGTCGAATATGTCCGTTATAGATGTCCCTGACTCTAACATGATGGAAGTCGAATGGATGGATGAACTTTACCAGAATTGCAAACGGACATATATTTGAAGATTAGATCTGCAGCAAAGAATGCTTCTGAATTGTACATTTTTTCTATATTTGGGCCAGTGTCGAAAATTGAAGTTATTTTGTGCGGGTCCTTTTTTCCGTTTTGAACAAAATGATTGTAATTCCTGCTACAGGCAAATTTATTTTTCAAGGTATAACCCTAGTATACACTTTCTATATCTAATTGAACGAATGATAGATTCGATTTCACAAAGAAGCAGATGCCACCGCCAAGGATGTCGCAGTCTCTCCTAACGAGGTTATAGCCTTTGATTTTAGGGGTGTACTTATTAACCAAGTGAGTTTCCTGCAGGGCGAGTACGTCAGGTTTTGTATCAAGTATTTCTATGAAGTATTCCAATTCCGGAAATTTTCCATAACTGCTCCTACTATTCCATGTGAGCGACGCAAAAAGCCTTTAGCTCTGATAAGCGCCACTCATTCGATTGTTTATATTTGTAATAATAATAATAACGAATGAAAGATAATTCCTGAATGCAGAAAATGTTCGCGACTAATGACCGATGACAGAGCCTCTAACATGATGTAGTAAATCAGTGAGTCTGGGGCGTAGCGTGCAGCTGAAAGTAGTGGAATGCGCATGTCGTGGTCAAGCTATGCCAATGCTTGCGAACCTCACACTTTGTTCTCCTAACAAAAGTTACTTTTGATTTGACCGTTGAACGCGATACCTTTGTTTATTTTGGATATGAAATCGGGGTATAGGGCAGAAACAATGACAGAGAGTACGATAGTATAAATGGGTCGCCGGACCGTTACTATTCTGTGTCGCTGGCGTCTTTGGAAAACGCACGCGTCGTTTCTTGCTTTGCAGATAAACATTGGAGCAGTAATGAGTCGAAGTTAGTTCATTCAGAATATTAGTATCACATGCCGATCTCTTATCGAGTGTATAGTAGATCGAACTATGGGAAGAGTTGTTACTCAAGTAAGAGTTCAAGAGGTGCCATATGCAAAATTATACTCAATTATCTTACTGTACTCGCTATTTCGCTCGGATGTCATCAGAAACTCACGCTGTCACCAAAAGGAACGTCACTACATACTATGTAACTTTAATTGATGTTATGTGCTGTTGTTTTCAGTTACTTGTAACCGAGTATGTATTCGTTCACGTTTTATTTGTATCATACTCTTTACTAGATGTTTATTATGGAATTATGACGAGACACCGTATTTCACATTTTTTTGAAAAAAAAAGAAGAAATAAAAAAGAGGACATCTGGGCGTTCTTCGAGGACACTTTCGAATTCTTGATGTCGCTCGTACTACCTAAATAAATCATGCAACTAGAATATGGAAGCCGTGTCGAGAAACTGGGTCGAGCAGGTGCCAGTGAAGTAATCGTGCTAGCAATTTCGCAACGGGTCACGCGGCGAAGACTCGCAGCCGCGCAACACATGTAAAATTATTAATTTAACTGGCGGCGAATGGGATAGTTGTAGCTTTCTTTCATCTGCATTTCCAATACGGTGAATTTCGGAAGAAAACAATTGCAGCAAAGATTTTCTTCTCATTTTAGCTTTAATATAGGATCACATCAAATTTCGTGTGCAGTGGTCCAATAATAATACTAATATACAACTGCACGAGCCGATTTTTTATTTGGGAAGGGTCGTACGAATTGTCATACGCAAGCGGAGGTACTCGAATGGTTCGTATCTGCAATGTGTTATTCAATTAACTGGTCTATAGATATCGGATTCGATACCGACTTTCAAATATAGTATGGCTATAATTGTATTTAGTGTACACTGTACATTGCTTATATCAGGGGTGTCAAACTCATCTTGTGTTGCGGGCCGGATTCAAACATCCAGATCGATTTCGAACCGCACCAGTCAAATGATTCCAAAATATTACCTCAAAACTCGTGTCCTTGATTTTCCTTTGATTACTTTATCACCAAGCCTATATACACCCAATAGTATATTACATCATCTTACTGGGGCTTCTATTCTAGATACACTGTTATTCGCAAACAATATAATTAGGGCAATAATACGATGGGCGGTTGAATATCGTTAGATACGGATAAAACAGAGGCTCTTATAGGATGATATGAGTTGTCATATTTCTATGCACCATTTGTTTTGTCGTATACTGGCGTATGTGCGTTTTGAGTAATACAAGAGCTGACCACATATATTGGAATTATATTTCTCTCGACTTTTATATTCGCCATGTAACCTACATATAGCGGTTTCACATTGGCGTTTTCACTTCTAAGAATAACTATAGTGTTGGGTCCGTTTTCTAAATAAACCTCTGAACACTGCATCCACTTTTTTCCTCTTTTAAATTGGGTGTCAACGTGAACGACTTTTTCTTAATGGTTACGAGAGTGGAATCACATGTGGAATGGTCATGGCCCATGCTGTCGTAATGGATCATTTAATGGAAGTATTTCCTTCTGTTAGGATTATGCTCGATATTACACGCATTTTTCAATCTACTCAAAATACATCGCAGGCCGCATGAAACCGTCTGGCGGTCGCGGATTCGGCCCGCTGGCCGTATGTTTGAAACCCCCGGTTAATATTGTATGACAAGGTGCACGCGAACTGAATGTGATTAGCGGAATAAATAAGGGTTACCATACGTCCTCTTTGAAGAGGATTTGTCCTCTTTTTTGACTTTTTTGAAAGTGTCATCGGAGGACGCCCTTTTGTCCTCTTTTTTTTGTCCTCTTTTTTGATATTTTGTCCCTTTTTTGAGAATTTTGGTCATATACATAGCAGAATCCGACTGAGATGCCGTGGATTTGTTTGTGCATCTGCAGGGTCCCGCGATTAGCAATCACAAACTCAATATTACTGGGTGGTGGTTTAGAGACAATATAACCGAGCGATTTTCAGGTGATTTGATACTACGTCTTGGTAACCTATAGTCATCTGTCCTATGCGTTTAAAAGGATATGTTTTGTCAGTGCACATGATTCAAGGTAATGTGAAAACCAGTGCGATATAATAATGCTATTTCGCTGTACATGTCAAATGACAGCGTCCTGAGTCTTCAACCTCTAAAAATTTGGTGAAATTATGCACTGGAATGTTCATGCCAAATCGCTATGTTTATTTTATCACTTTAATCGCAAAGTGTCAATGAAATCGGACTCCTGATAATTGTGATACTCTGTGATTAGCACCATATCTGGAACACAAAATGTTCTGTTGATGTTTGGGATCTCGTTCTCGCCCTCCTGTACCCATGACCTGTACTCGAACTTTACTCGATAACCAAATGTGAATGTGTCAACGTGACTCGAGTCAAAAGAGAATGAGTTGTTACTATAGAAACCTCCTGACAAGGTTTCAACCCTTGTATTTGCCGTATGTATTTCATTAACCACTTAAATTTACCCGCAGTTGTATATAATTCGTTGACATTGGTAACTTTCGACATGTCTATCCTGGCAGCCAGGGATATCGTTACTACCAACTTGCTGACTGAACTGAACCTCAATCCGGTATGGGAGAAATGGCGCTCTTATTTCTTTGCTGGAAGCGTGATCTGCAGCTTGTTTCCATTCTACATGACGTTAAATGGAGTCGATCTTCACTGCGTTCAATTAAGGGATTCCACGATTAGCGAATACATATCTCTGAATTGTACCGAGATCTCAAATTGGATATTATCAGACAGATCGCACACTGTCTATGTCAATTCGCAATGCGGCGCTGACGGAAAGCTATTGGTTCAACGGTATGCTGGGTCTGTAATGCTAGCAATAGCAATATTGATACTATTTGTATCATCGGCGTGGCTTCATTTCCAGGATGTGAAAGATGGAATAAAAACCTTCATTGAGGCAGGTGAAAAATTAGTTCAACCAGTTATGTCCAACGCCGATATGGTTGCCTTATGTTCGAAATCATTGACGGGCGAAGAACCAAATAATGAGGTTTTTGAGTACACGCTACAGGAAGACGGCTATGAAATAAAAACACACAAAGCAGTTCGACAGTTCATGCGTTTTTGTGCATTTCATGCGCCAAAGTCTTTCATATTCTCATGTTATCTTGTGAGAAACATAATCCTAATTTTGGTTATGACAGCTGCAACAAGCTTTTGTCTTTGGGCAGCCACAGATTCCGATTTAAGGAGCGAAGAATTTGTATGTAGAATTAGGGATGGTAGTGAAATCATATTTAAAGAGTTCATCTGTACCAATAATTCGGTCAGTACGATAAAACTATTTCTTGAGTTGTACTGTGGTACATTAGTTACTCAAATTATTTTGATTGTGTATGCAATTTATAGGATCGTTTTATTGCGCAAGGCTTCAAAGAACATTTCCTTGCGGATGTTAGCAGAATTTTGGGAGAGTGCCAACTCAGTTCAGTCTGGTTTATTAAGAAATATGGTCAATTACGTTCATTCGAAGAGATTCAATCGAGCCATTTGTGATCGCATGGAATCAATCTGCAAATACAATGACTACGAACTTATTAGGATGAAAGTGAAATTACATGAAAGTGCACCGGAAGTTATAGATGTGGTGTGTAATAGGTTTGTTGAATTATCAGGTCTTTTGGACGCCGAAACGATGAAAGAGTGCATCAAACCTTTAAAGAAGTACATCAAAGCGATGAGAAAATACAAATGTCCTGATGTCGACATCATCAAGAGAATGTATGATAGATGCCTAGTAACAAATGAATTAATTTGCTATTTGCTTCAATATCATAAGGACATGATATTACTTCAAGGCCGAATAGAACTCGATAGGGTTGAAGACCAATCACGCGGGAACGAATTATTCCACTCGATTTTGTACTACCCGTTCGTGTGTTCATCATTCCCTTCTGTTGCGCGGACACTCTGTCAAATGAAACACGAGAGTATCTTGAAAGTATTTGAAAAAACGCCCGATACAGACGACAGCTCAACGTCACTCAGGCAATTCTTGGTATCGAAATGTGGAAAGAACGATAACAACGTTAACGATATCATGAACGAATGCCAAATTATACAGGGCCGTTGATCCTGGCGCGCATTGTCAGGGGCAAAAAGAATAAATGAGTCATGCGCCACCAAGCAGTAATCAGCTGCATAAATCATTCAAACTTGCACAAAGTCGTCCTGGATAACTCATCAAACGAAAATGTTCCAGGTGCTCAGACATACATCTTCAACCTGGATCTACTAACTATATACCCGAACAGACTGGACCATGTTTAGATATCTAGCAATAGCGAAAGTCGGGTATCCACACTCCGTAATTCTACAGTGATTAACTGCTGTGTAGATTTGTATTATTTATAAACGCGCTGCGAATAAGCGTGACTTTGGCAGCTGAGGCACAAAACGGATAAGTGTCAAAAGATGAATTGTCTATTTGAATAGAAGACAGCAAATTAGCCCACATTTTGTATATTTTTTAAATGTCTTTAACATTAGCTGCAGTTCATTTGTTATTCTAGACCTGTGGTTCCCAACCTTTTTCGACCCATTGCCCCCTTTTCAAGGTCAACACCGATCATCGCCGCCCAAATTTTGTGTACCGAAAATTGGGCATACAAACTGTAATCACCGGCGGGTTGACTGAAAAAAAANGTCAGNNNTTTNNNCNCGTCATCGCCACCCTATCGCCCCCTTCGCTATTTTCGCCCCCGTCGCCCCCTTTGTCCATTTTCGCCCCCCTGTCGCCCCCTTCGTTATTTTCGCCCCCCTAGCTCGCCAAATCGCCCCCTGGGGGGCGATATCGCCCACGTTGGGAACCACTGTCCTAGAGAATGACAGTTTGAGGGTTTTGTTCGTAATCAAATATGTTCATTACGTGTTTCATGTAATTTTATGCTATCGAGTCTGCTAGACTTGATAAAATTGCCTTGCCCAGAAAACCGTGCTGCTGCCGAGATTCGATAACAGCGTCTCGTGCCGAAAGCCGTAGATAAACACACCACACCATTTCGAATAATATTCATCTCTTCGACAATTTCGAGAGAAGAGGCGTTTCGGAGTCGGACCAAGCACCTTGTCGTGCTACCTTGATCATTTCCCACAACCACTGCCACTACCGCTACCACAACCACTACCACACCACTACCACTACGAACTACGAATAAAATGTGCCTCACGAAAACATCTGCCAATAGCGACACTGGGTCATCCCCAAAATGAATGAATCGAAAACGAGTGATCGTACAAACTGCGTGGTTTAGCAAGTCAGCTCGTACTTGGGCAGCTCTAAACGGCGGACAGCGGAACAGCGGAACATGTAATACTAAACGACGGACCGAGCGAATCTGCAGACCGAGCGGACCATAACAAAATAGCTTAATACTAAACGGCGGAACGAGCGGACCGCGGAACTGGCGGAACTTGCAATACTAAACGGCGGACCGAGCGGAACTGCGGACCGAGAGGACTACTACAAAGAACACAGTGTAAACAGCGGACCGCAGATCAGACACAACTCGCCAATGTCGCAATACTCCTAATTTATGAAAGGGTTATTTTCATTTTGGCAATAAGGAGCATACCGAACATAAGGACATCTTGTCTAGGGTAACCTGGGGGTGTCTTCAAGTGTGGCAACGTATTACCCACGCACCTCAAACATACCACAGACTTGATGTCCCGGTTGCAATGCAGTACGAACACACCTCAAACATACCCCAGACATGATATGCTGGTTGCAATGCAGTACTCTACTAACTCACCCCAAACATGGTATATATCGACTATGTCTGATCGAGGGGTAATTTCTATCTATGTTTCCACTTAAGTAGTAATTATAATTAAATGTAACTATAGCTAACTCTGATGCTCTCTTTTCGATGGATGTTTCCATCACGTCGATGATGGTGCTCTTAGTCTATCTAGCTAAATAAGGAAAGTACTTTTTATTTTGGGACACGCCAGTAGGTTTTCATCTGCTCACTCTTCTAGTGGTTACGTTTTTGGACTATATCCAAATTAACCGATTACTTTAAAGTTGAAATACGAGCTGTTTACTTTCTGACATGTAAAAAGTAGTTTTTTTGCTCGAACACGATAATTTGGCAAGGGAAAACTTATAACAACTTCGTATACAAATCCCAGAAGGATTTCTCAATGAATACGACTGGTCAGACGACAGATTAAACAAACGCAAATCGTGGACTGACTGAACAAATGTAATAGCAGACTATAAGATGAATATGCTTGTCTCAAAGATTAAGCCATGCGAACTGAACGTAAAGTGAAACTGCGAACAGCTCATTAAATCAGTGCTTGAAGGTATTCATGTCTTATTATGGATGTCACCTGGCTACTACGCTGGTTAACTTCTACTATGGTTCTCACAGTCTTAGTTGAAAATGACTTAATTTTCTCACGGGCACATCAGATGAAGTACCTTTCATCTGTGTATTCTGGTGTGAACTGATTACAACTGGTCCCAGTCCATTCGACAACTTCCTATCTTTTCATTGTATCGCAGCGTTGTAGTCTTTTGAAATGATGAAATTGGTAATAGAAGTTCTATTATAGAACTGACACTCTGGTCCAGTGTCAACAGATTACAATGTCATGACCAACAAAAGTTTACTACATTTTAGAAATACAAAACATATAAAATTGAATAGTATATTCATATTGAAATGAACCCGAATATCTTCGGCTTGCACCCGTCAGTTGTAATCGTCTCCAACTAGAAGAGAATTCGAAAGAACATCGTATATCAACAATCGTATTCGATGTTCGTTTGAATTCTCTACTAGTTGCTGACGATTACCCCTGACGAGTGTCAGCCGAAAATATTCGAGTTCATTTCAATATAAACATACTATTAAATTGTATATTGAAGTTCTGTGCCTCCAAGAAGCTGTTCAAAACATATAAAGTACAAAATGACATGGAATAAAGTAAAATTGTGTCGTAACTCATAACTAGACGTTGAAGAATTTCGTTACTTGACAAAATTAAATTACTTGACAAAATTTTCAACAAAATATAAGCTTCAACAAAATCCAGGTAAAGATCACTTGAGAAAATTACGAGATGCGCCTGATCCGCGGTCCGCCGTTTACATTGCATATGTTGTGTTAGTTCGCCTGTCCGCAGTTCCGCTCCGTCCGCCGTTTAGTATCACATGTTCCGCTGTTTCACGGTCCCCCGTTTAGTTTTGAGCTATTTTGTTACGGTCCGCTCGGTCCGCAGTTCCGATTGATCCGCCGTTTAGTATAGCAAGTTCCGCTAGTTCAGCAGTCCGCTCGTTCCGCCGTTTAGAGTTGCCCCTCGTACTTGTCGCTCACATGTCGTCACCGGAGACGGCTTGAACTTAAAATCAAATGGAACGTGTTTCCAGGCCTAATGTTACCTCATGAAGTTCTGAATGATGTTTTATTAATTTTATCAATGGCAATCCTTCAACATCTTGCATCTTGAAATTAAGGCATAACATTTGAATATACTCTGCGGCCGGCGGAAAAAACGTCGCGGACCGGCACCGGTCCGCAGACTGGTGGTTGAGAAGCACTGGTCTAAGGCAGGGAAGTCAAACCTGCGACCGCCTGACATTTTTGTGCGGCCCACTAGTCAGTTTCACTCCAAGTAGTATTTCGAACTTTGAGTCTTAGCGTAAGAGTCAGCCTTTAAGGACGCTGTAATAGTATGTATAGTGTGGAAGCTGTTACCCTATACCAGGGGCGGTCAACATACGGCCCGCGGACAGTTTCACGTCTTAGTTGATAATGTGGCCCGCCAGCCGGTGTCCGGTCAATACCGAGAAAACCATTACCAAGAATGGACACCAGCGAGAATGGACATCACCGAGAATGCAATGTATACAATGCAGGCATGTTATGCATAGATACAGGTCGTGTGCAGGCGCATGGCGGCTTTGCCACATTCGGTGTCGATTCTCAGATATAAGTTTCTCGACAGCGCCATCTCAGTAAGTTACATTCTTGGCATTGGCCGTTCTCGGTAATGTCCATTCTCGGTATTGGTATAGAACCAATGAATTGATATCTTGGTAAATTTGGGGTGCCGGGCTTATCGAACGCCTTGAAATCTTAAGGATTGCACCATGTGTTGATTGATCACTGATCAGAGAGAAGCAGACATGGCGGCGCCTTTATGACAATGGTGTCTCGAATCCACATTGTCTTCGTCATTATCGGCGAGAAATGGCTTTGAAATGACAGTGCTGTAGTTACAATATATTCATTACAGGCGATTTATTTCTTGTATATGTGGATAAATGGGCGGGAAATGTATCGATTCAGCTACCTGGCCAAGTACTTAATTTTCCTACATGCGGCCCGCTTACCGGAGAAGTTGTCCGCCCCTGCCCTATACCTAGTGGTTCTTGAACTTTTTAGATAGCTCAAAATCTGAGTTTTAGTGGCATCTCGCGACAGAGTCGAATCTGACTCACACACAATTCGCTAACAATCGGACAATCGAAGCACAGTGAAATGCGCAATCAATTTCGCAAACCGACACTGCTCTTAAAATTGTATAGTAGCGATGGCTAATACGTAATGATGAGAAAATACATTCCCTTACTCATGTAGCTGATGTATTTTCCATTCGTAGTTGAATTGTGGTGTATAAAGCTACTTACATAGCCTGCGTCGTGGTTGTTTGTGGCCTTTATGGTGTTTTCGACTGCAATAGTCTTTTATATCAGGTCTATATTTTATAGGGTTACCGTACGACCTCCTTTAGGAGGATTTGTCCTCCTTTTTCGGGTTTTTGAATTTGTCCTCCGATGACATCTAAATGTCCTCGTTTTTGACAATTCGTCGTCATATACAGGTTTTAAAGCAAAGATAGTGGAGAGATTCGAGTGAAAATGGGCATAAATATCGCTTAATAGGCTCTATGCAACACGTGACGCTAGCGATTCCACATGAGGGTGCGGTATTTTTTTCTCTGGGATACGCATTTGTACCGCGTTTGTAACACGGTCTATACTCAGATTGTAAGGACTGCTGCAATATTCGACGACTGGACATATTAGTATCGAAGATTTGGCTAACCAGCGACCGCCAGGACTATTCTTAGTCTCTCGCATGTGGCTTTGGTACCCAACATAGTGACATCAGATCTGTACAAGGGATCCACAGGCGTGGACCTCGAAGTACCTATGTATCATATTCCCGTACTCGCACGTTGCACCCGTACACAAAAGCATCCTAACGAGAGAGAGAGAGAGAGTCTTTATTTTCATCGAGCCAAAATACATAACAAACGGCAATGATGGTGGTACAGAAAATATGCGTGCGCAGTATTCGGTATTAGATAGGAATGATCGATAAGACCGTGAAGGTCATCTAGTCTGATCACACCAGCATC
>ATSW01004536.1:0-11747 GCA_000444245.1 Botryllus schlosseri
ATGAGGCGCAATATTGTTTATTAATCCTTTGAAACCAGATTTGTAACCAATCATAGACGGAGCATCATCTGTACTGATACCGACAAGTCGTTTCCAATCACAATTTTGAAGATATCATCTCCCTTGCAAGTGGTTTGAAGATGTTCTTAAAATAAAATTGCTCCTTTATGCTGTTTCTGGAGATATAGCGAGCGTAAACCATTAACTGTGCACAGGAAGAAACATCTGTGGATTCATCCAATTGTAAAGAAAACATCGGGCTGGATCTCAAATCTTCCACTACTTGCAGTAAAATATCTTCACTCATTTCAAGAATACGACTTTTGATTGTGTCGTTTGAAAGTGAAATTTCTTTTAACTTGTTTGACTGCTGCTTTCCTAGCACCAAAGTAGTTGATTCTATGAGACAGGGCTTTATCAGCTCCTCGCCAATTGTGTGGGGTTTCTTTGCTTTTGCAATTCGTAAGGCAATGCGATACGACGCCTCTAATACTGCATTGTTTTGCTTTGCCCACCGGAGTCAAGGCGAACATTTTTTAAATGCTCCGCTTTTCGCTTAAAAAATTCGACTGTTTTTCCTGCCAATTCACCATGACGAGATACAAGGTGCTGCTTGAGTTTGCTCGGTTTCATACTTTCTTGAGACAGCACTTTGAGACAAATCACGCATTGTGGTTTTTCAAAGGGACCTTTACTAACACTCGTAAAACCTAACTTTAGAAAAGCTTCGTTGTAGCCTCGTTTCTTCGCAGGCATGTTGATGATGTCAGACTTGATGACACTGACTAGACTGGACCACTACAAATGGCAATACTAACAGTAACAGTACAGTATTACAATACGACAGCCTACAATACTACAGTTGGCCCTGTCATTCATAATCACTAATGGTTAGCCTACTATGATGTCACAAAAGGTACATTATGTAAAAGCGAAATGTAAACAAACTTACAAAAATCTACGTTAGCCTACATTCATATTTACGACTGGAGATATTTTAGTGCAACGTAATAAGTATATGAAAAAAATCCGAATTATCCCCCACAAATTGCTAAATTACCCCTTTGGGGGTAATTACCCCCAGGTTAAGAACCACTGATTTAAACAGTACGTCTCTCCAACAACAGAAATCTTGGGACAAAAATTCGGAAAAACTATATAAATCTAACATGGAATAAAAGAAAATTGTACATACTTATCAACAAAGAAACCTGACCTGGTTCGGCAAAGCAGTAATCATAAACAGTCTGGCAGCCTCAAAAATCATCCACAACGTAAGAATAGTGGAAGTCCCTGAAAAAACAAAAANNANCGAATANTGAATGTCGACTGATTGCCCACATTTGGCGCTAGTGAGCTCATGAGGCCTTGGCAANGGGACGCCGAATCACTTTANCACATATTTACTACGGGTAATTTCGCTCTCTAATTGGTATAGTGTCNGTGAAATCTNGCAAAGATNGTTTTTTACTGCTGTGTGCCAATGTGTAAAAACCGAAAAGGTGGCCACAAGTTCCCGAAGGACCAAGAACTCCGTAAGAAGTGGCAAATCGCCATAAAACGGGAAGGGGCACTCAGGAAGCTCTGGACCCCGAGTGAAAACTCACGGGTCTGTGAAAGTCATTTCCAATCGAAAGACTACGTACCGCACTGTAAATTGATTGTCTCGTTGACACACATCCTACTGTTTTCTAAGATTGTTTTATAAACAGGTCTCCGAAAAACCGTTGTTCCTTCAGTCTTCCCTTATCGAAGCAAACAACATAGTAGACGTACCAGGAACAGTGGAAAAATATGCATCGCGTTCAACTCGTCTCCGATTACAACCTCAATTCATATTAAGGATGATGCCGTGCCGAAAGCTCAATGCACAGTTGAAGTAAAATCGGCAGATTTTGATGACGGTCCGATGACGATTCATGACCCTAGTGGTTCCATGACAGAAACGCATCCGACTATGTCATCCAATGCTCAAATTCCGATCCAAATTTCAAATGGGGCTACCGATATAGGCCGCATATTTGCAGAGGGCCATTTAATGAAATATTACACGAGGTTTTATAATTATGATCGTTTCATGCTAATTTTTAATATTTTAGGGCCGTCGTGCCATTTCCTCAATTGCTTCGAAGAGAATTCATGTGGAGAGAGTGATTGGTCACGCGAAACGTTTTAAGATCCTACAAAATGAAATGCGACATTCAAAGCGAATTTTATCTGGACGGATTATTTTCATTTGTTTCAGTCTAATCAACCTGTTTCCCGCTATAGTCGACGAATCGTCGTAACGTTTCAACCAGTATTTAACTTATCTTTGTTTAGCATTCGATAGGCCTATATGCTTTTGCACAAAACGATATTAATATTTCATTATTGTTTCATTATCTATATTTATGTTTTCATCACAACAATTTTATTGGTTACAGCATTTTATTGTTCAGTTATACAGCTATATACGAAATAAAAAATTACACACATATACATTAGTAATTATATCCAAAGTAAAATTAACTCGAAAAAGAACAATAAGCATAAAATGTATCTTTAGAGGCTCTTGAGCGTAGTGCACATTTGCGTAATTCGTAAGCGCGTACAGGGCGCGTAGAGTATTTTTGTAGTTTCTTTCCTTTCTCTGCTCTTCTCTCGTTTGCTCGTCGCGTAAAGAGCCTCTTTTCTCTCGTTTTTTACGCGGACATTACGCAGACCTTACGCGGAGAGAGCGATTCGTACGCGCGTATGGTTGACTTGCCAAGCTCCCAATCAGATATAGCTCCCAAATATGGTCCAGAAAAATGCCCGGCATTTTTTCACATACCTTGGCTAGGTAACGTGTCTAACCGTTTTAAAAAGCTTATTGAATCGGCTGTTCAGCGTTAACATTTAACACCCATGTGGTGTACACGAAGAAATCCTTGTTGCCCAACTCTCGAAAATATGTACTTCCTGCCTTTGATGTAAGCAATGTTGTCTACCAATACAAGTGCCACTGTGATAGTAGGTATGTAGGACGTACATCTCAAAGATTGTTTGAGGGTATTAAGCAGCATATCCCTTAACTGATTCGGTCAAAAACATGCGCAAATGATCGCACGGAGCTCGCACGTCAGTGCAAATTGGCTGCCAAAACAGACTGCTATGACGATTACCCCGCATATGCTTCGTCAATTGGTCAGCATCTGAGTAAAAACCTCGCCAGTGCACAGCACTATAATGGCAATATCTTTACTGTCATTGCGCGTGGCAGATCTTTGTTTCATTTAAAAGTGTTGAAGTCTACTATAATTCAGTTGAAGAAGCCTCTTTATGCAGACGAAAAGATTTCCTTGATAACCTACATTTTTCTCATGAGTGCGTGTCACTGTTTACTTACAAATTGCGTTGCTACCATAGTACCGTATACTTCAAAGTTTGTTACTGTTGCCATTGGTACAATACGAATTTCATGGTCTGTGATTTTGATTGTTGCGTTGCTGACACTCGGCAGCGACAACATGCGGCACAGCGCTAAATTTATTCTCACTTTTCGTTCAGCGATGACGTAATCTCTCGTTTTGGCCAACTTAGTGAGATAGTGAAAATCGTACGCGCGTACGATTTACGCAAATGTGCTCTACGCTTTAGCGATATGTACACGGTACATTTCGTTAAATTACACAGTTTCGGTAACAATTTATTCTCCCAAAACGTCTCATCGAAAGATATATTTTTTCAATAAACACGTCGTGAGGAGAAAAAACAACAAAAAACGAGGTGTGGATTCCTGTGATGGCCATCTGCCCCATAACTTGGCAAAAATAATTACACCCGTATTTTAACATCATGCCGCCCTTGGTCGTCTCGGACAAGATATGGCATTTTTTGCGGCATTATTTTGCAATCTCTGCACGACCACGGGCAATTAACTTCCACTAACACCGTCCCGTTGTCAGTGGTGCCGTCAGGCGTTGCTCCCAAGAAATTGAACTGTTTGTGTACGAACAGTTCGCACGGTTCCACCGATCGGCGAGTGATGTTCTCAAATGTTTCAATGGCAGAATTCTCCATTGTCTTACCATACAACACTGGCTCGGTGTGTAATTCTGTTAAATTCGATGTAAATCAAAGTTTACCTCTCCAACATGCATATATTAAGAAATGATATTAAAGTATAAATTTATATGGCACCGCATCACTTCTGCAGACATACTCGCTTACCCGTCGGATTTAACAGCTTTTCCATAAAGCTGTTCATGTTTTTTCTTTCTGTTACATGGAATATTGCACCAAAATTGGACGAGGTTAATCGCCATTTCCGTTGGTGCTTCCAAAACCGGACTTGGTTTTGATGCCTGGAATTTTTCTCGATTTCCTTTATATCATCTTCGGAAATCTTGAAGGATATTTGTTGTTGGCGTATCGCAAGTAAAAATATAATTTCATATGGCGTGCATACCAATAGGGCGGAATCAACCCAAAATTCGGTGAATGGCTTCTTGAGGTAGTCGTGGTCATTTACAGCTGCCTGTAAGTCAGCCTTGTCGTAGTTATATCGCATAAACAGATCCATCGATGTAGCTCCACAAAAATTTATTATCTGGCTTCTGACGTAGGCATTATTGCTCTGGTTGTTGCGGAAACGGAATGGTCTTGGATCGTCGTGGGTTTTTAGTTAAAATTGAATTTGTTCATCTCCGAGCATTTCACAGGGGATACTGAAGCGAGCAAAGAATTCGAATTAAACGATATAAACGAAAATGTTTGATACGTAATAAAGCATAGGCCTACCGGTCTTGAGAATCGGTCGATGGAACATCTGGATTGTAGAGGTGCAGCTTTCCGTACCAATTAATTCACCCGAGTGTAAAAAGTGGCTCAACATGTGGGCGAAACATGCTAAGTGCTTGCAAGAGCCATTGCCGCTTCCAGCTGGACAGTCGCAGTCGACGAGAAGCCTTATGCGGTATTAGCCTAAACCTACAACAAATGACATCCCAGCTATAACGATGACAATCTTTGAGAATAGACTGAATCTTAATTCTCAACACCTTCTTTTTCATCGTAGCTCCAACTACACCAGTGAAGAAAACTTTGGACTGTGCACCGATACTATAACTGGCTGCGAGGACTCTTTTGGATCGGAACAAATTATAGCCGTTGTCTAGAACCGATCTGTATAGTCGCTACTACCGCCGACAGCCGTAACAAAATACAGCTCGATGCACAAAAACGTAACGATTTTTCTTAGGATTTCAAGACACGACATAGATATTTCCCTAAAACCAGTTTTTCGCCACTCAATGGAAGAGTGTTTCGTTACTGGCCGCGACGTGATGTCCTCCCTGAAATCATTATTCCAGTCATACGCTTCCAATCTGAAAATAAAATTGAATGTCATCGGAGTAATGTAGAATCTCAATAAAATATATTCAGACCGTTCAATAAGATCGGACTTTCTTCCCCTTGTCGAAGCTCCCCTTCCGCTCAATCGTTGCTTTAGTTGATACACACTTAAACTACCATAAACCGACATCCTGGCATTACAAACAGTTGCTATTATCTTTATTATTACAAAAAAATTGCAAAAAGCCGACATACAGTTATTTTCACTAATTCACGTGCTGGAATATTGTTACAACCGTTGGATAGATGAGGTATCATATACTATAGTAAAGCAAATATAACCCGGCGTCCCGTTGCCAAGGCCTCATGAGCTCACTAGCGCCAAATGTGGGCAAGCAGTCGACATTCTCTATTTAGCATGTCAGTACATAACGATGCCGTGCTTTATGTAGTCACTACCAGCATTAGGATTTCTCAGTACAACCTACCTTGAAATAATTTGATGTCCTGTTCAATGTTTTTCAAACAAGTTTGGGGAAATTTGTCAGAAATGTTAAAGACTCAACAAGTGGAATGCGGATTCAAACATGGCGTAAGACATACCATATGTATACTATTAGATGAGGGAAGGGCAACCTGTTGCTGTAGATGGGAATTTGTGCGGCCGTCGACACCTAATTCAATTAGTATGTGTTGGCATCCGTCGACATGCAAATTGAAATTACGAATTCACTCCAAAATTTTTGAGAGATTTTAATGAGAGGGTAAACTGCGGTCACCACTTGGTAGAGTCGAGAGCTACTGGTCTTTTCAGTCGCGTTGCAGTTGCCTGTGACTCTTTACATCAGCAGTACCCGAGCAGTGGTGCCACTCCTAGTGTTTTAACACTAGATCTAGTGTTTTTTCGGTCGTCCTAGTGTTCTAGGTTTTTTTTCCGCACAATTTTGCTAATCTAGTGTTTTTCTGCAATTGTGCGAACAATGAATATTCTAACATTAGAATACTAAATTACACGCTAAATTTATCGCTAATAAGGCGAATTGGTGTCTCTGGCTGTGTTTGTTTTCAACGATTCTATGTGGTGGTGCGGTAACAAGCAATTATTACGTAACAGGGTGCGCTGTAAATGCGATTTCGCTCTGTTGCTCTGTCGTTTCTTGTTGAACTCACTCTGCTGATTCGGGCAAGGTNTTCATTTGCCGAGTACAGCATACTTTCGTACTTGAGTGCATTGAATCTGTTAACAGTCTTAGCAACACAACGAAAAGTANAATCAATCACTCCTCTAGCTGTGCAATTTCCCTCAATGATATTATTTGATGAACTTGATGATTTGTTGGGAGAACGGGTTGCTTTGGTAAATTTGCAAAATGAGCTGCAGATTATCAGTCAATGCCCTCCAACAGAATTTTGGCAAAAATTGAAATCTGTACACAATGGATTCGGTGAATCAAAATTCCCCTTACTGGGGAAGCTCATGACGATTCTCTTGGCATTTCACATTCCATTATGCCACCTCATTCTGTCGCTTGCGTCTTATATTCTCTGCATTACGTTTCATTCGGTATGCATGTCTCTTCTTTACTCCGCCTAAGCCAAAGTGGGTGTCTCATCTTTAAAACTACTCCAATTTGTTTCGACACCTTCCTATCTTTTCATTGTATCGCAGTTTTGTGGTGTTTTGAAACGATGAAAATATTAATAAAACTGATTGATTCCACTGTATGTGTGGAAATGAAGTATGCTGTACATGGACCTGGACACCTCCCCATTGTTAGGTTGAAGATGTACGGTAGTGAGCAAGATGCCACACAAAAGATACTTGTTTGATGGATGGTGTGCAATCGAAAGATAATTTTTATGATGCCGTACAATTCGAAAGCGACAATATTTGATTTTTTCTTATTCTGTTGAATTCGTTTCTTTAATTTTCATTGAATAATCACGCAGAATATCAAGCATATGTATCGAATTCATGTGTGGAACACTTCTTATCTATGGATTTGTACCTTGGTCATCATGATTACTTGGCAACGGCAAATTTTTACTGCAATTTTCTAATCTAGTGTTTTTTCCGCCAATCTAGTGTTTTTTCATGACATAATCTAGTGTTTTTCCAGGAACCTAGAGTGGCAACACTGTACCCGAGCGACGTTCGCAGTTCTTGTATGACTTTGTAATGGGTAATGAAGGTGATGGAATTGCTACAAGAACTCTGTAAAGAATTGAAAAAACGTGGAGCGAAGACATCTGGCCGGAAAAGTCAACTATTGGAAAGGTAATTAGGGCGTGTTGCTGCGGTATGCGCACCACTATAATTAAGCTGGGTTTTATAAACAATTGCAAGGCAGTCGGCTATCTGTCCATCTGTGTGTCTGTCTCGTAGCAAATTTATGAGCTACTCCATTGTTGTAACATAGACTCGAAGCTTATGACCGAAACAAAGATTTCGGGTGACCTCAAATTGTCTTGCCAGCACCATACCCTGTGGAGTGGCCAAAAGAAGGATTTGGCCAAATATGTGAGGATCACCAGCACTCAGTACGTCCAGTGAATAAGGATTTGATCGACGGATACTTCCGGTACAGACTAGTTTCAGACAAATCATGCTGCGCAGATCTCAAAGGCATTGAGAAAGGGACAAATCTTTTAGAAAGTGAAAGAGTAGTGGTGGCCAGCTTCGTTGAGAACAACCGCAAGTTTTTTTTGTCTCGGGCTTGGTGTGCGCAACCATGCGTAGTGATGTTAGTCATTGTGTTGGAATACTAATGAAGGGCCAAGAATACTTAGGTCTGTTTTTCGGCACTTCTTCGTTATTCCCCACACATCGAGGAATGTTCCCCATGAACATCACGGATTAGTGTTCCCCATGAATATGTAAAAATTGATAGTGTTTCACGTGTAAAACAACCGTGTTCACCATTTACACTTATTTTCTCTTATTTATGTCTCTCTCAATCAATACGTCACTATCCGGCGTTTATCTTGCCGGCTTTTGGTTTGGAGCATCCAATGCACCTGTAAAACAATACAGCACCAAAACAAAAATACGATGGTGCCGGATATATAGCATTTGCGTTCTCGCACGAGTCATGGTATTGTGAACTGGACATGGGGGAGTTGCCTCGCGGTGAATTCGACGCATGAAACATCAGTTCGATTCTTGGCATTATCACGTTCTGGAGTCGGTTGCATAATTGCGTGTGTTGGGTTTATATTGGTTTCGCCATACGTTGCTATTTTACAGTGTCTTTCAAACATATCTCCGTAGTGGCCGAATGCAAGGGAAGGACATCTAACTAGAAGACACCCGAATATATCTTGATCAGACAATGTTACATCGGACTTGTTTGTTTCAATATCGTCCTATCTGTTCATTGTGTCTCACTTTGTCTGGTGTATCGTGCCGCACATTGAAAGTATGAAACTAATAATAATAATAAACTGAATTTGGCTCTTCTTCGCCAGCTGCTCCGCATAAGCGGTGTCTTACGAAAGTGTAGATATTGGGCGTGCTACAAGTCTTGGATGGGGAATGATAATCTAGATCGTAATATTTTGGCCTGGTGCCATAAATGCAGGCTATGTATGTATAGCTGTTACATATCTCTATTTAGGACGGGTATGAAGGGAAAATACATCAGTAAGGGATTGTACTCAGCAGTGTTGGGATGACTCGAGTCATGAAATTTGAGAAGTGACCCGAGACCCGTTTTGAGTTGGCAAAGACTGGCATAAGCGGTGTCTTACAAGCCTAGAAGTGTGTCGTGCTACATGTCGGCAGTTACGGAATCAAAAATAAGAGCCTGGTGTAAATGACCACTGTAGTCGAAAAACACTATGATTACCACAAACGACATTAGGGTTGAGTACTTGGTAAATGCGGATAATGCAAGTCTTCTCGCTTGTACGAACTTACGCGTAAGCTCCACTCTCGCACGCTGCGCATGCGCATACAATACACGTATATAATAACATACAGTCACTAAAATTGGACCTGGTACGACAGGGGTGGGCAAACTTTTGAGCTCGCGGGCCGCATTCAACATCTGAATTCATTCGCGGGCCGCACTATATAATGAGGTCATGCAGACAATATATTTGCTTATTTAAAACAAGCCAAATGTTGCTTCAATGATATCGTACACGCGTCGGAAACATATAGTGGCGAGATTTCATAGGCTGGCGGACCTCAATACCCAATTTGTCAAAACTATAGAGATGAAAGTAGGTTGGCCCGATTCCTAGAACAGGATTTGAATATAAATCTGTGAGCAGCGATCTATTCATAGATTTAGTAATTCAATTTTCGGCTCAGTTCCAGGACACATAATGCTGACAGCATCATAACCATGTTAGCTTCAAAAACCCTTCTACTATGTAATTCTACTAAATACATATCAATAACTATGAATGGGATGAAAAACCCTGCATCAATTCGATTTTTAGTGCGCATTTTATCAAAATTTTTTAAATGTTTCTTTAGACTCTCGCGGGCCGTAGTTTGCCCACCCCTGTAGTAAGCGAATAGTGGGGAGTCTCGACAGACTGGGGCCGCGGCCACATTATCATGTAAGACGGAAAACAGTCCGCGGGCCGGAGAAAATCCCTTCACGGGCCGTATGTTGCCTGTCCAAGTGCCCATGACATAAGAGATATGTTTGGATTTTTGAATTCCCACGCGCTGCTGCAAAGCGAAAGTCATAATTTATTCACCAGCGCTTTTGAAAGCACTTATGACGACGAGGTCGACTTTTTGGAGTTAGCTGCGAATATTGTCATGCCTTATGGCTGGCTTATACCTTCAGATTAGGAATCATATATATCAGAAGATTGCTAGCTTTTCGTACAAACCAATATGAGGCCTCTAGGGCGTACACAAATTAAGTAATGATCATGTGAAGTTGTTCAACTTCAGATTTTGAAAGGGTCAAGAGGCTGGTGCGGAGCAGTGAAAGCACGTTTGATCGTAATGCAACAGCGTTTGATGTTTTACTGTAGTTAGTTAATGTGTGTGTCACACTAAAGTTTGCGGATTTATCGCCACTAATCTACACTGTTTCGAACGTTAACCGAAATCTTATAAATGTGTTGTTGCGTAGAAATCCCTGGCGCCAAAATGCCGGCTCCTAGGCTAATTGTAGCGTACCCCGACGGCCTTATACGATATCATAATCGGTCGAGATCTACTTCGTATGTCTTGGTATACGGAGACTCTACAAATTCCTGTCCAGGTATAACTTAACTTGAAAAATGTCTAATATACAATACCATACATTTCAATACACCTTATGAGATGATCGCATAAATGTCTGGCTGAGGAATTCTAGAGACGACTCAATCAACGCGGTGCTTTGTTCACCAATATGTGTATATAACGAATAATGTCAACGAAAAACTGCAAACAAGAAAGAACTGCAACAACAACTCAACAAATTTAAACGGGATAGTCGATACGTATTCCACGTAATAAATGTTCGAACGGATCGTTCCCGAATTTAAGACGCCACATAAATTCAAATAAATAGCTCTCAAGAACGGTTCTATGCGTGCCGCCTTCGCGTTTATTGCGCTGTTTGGCGCGGGCCCACATCGATTCGAGATGGTTTGTCGTGGCGTGGGTGACGGGGTCCACAAAGGTGAGCTGGTGGTTTACGGTAAGATGCTGGTACCCCAAGTTGCCAACCGTGTTGTAAGCGGCCCATAAATCTGAAATCACAGTCGTACCAGGCCGAACATACTGTTGTATGATTGGTAAAAGGGTACCAGCATCTCTTCGGTCAACCTCCACCAGAAAGCCATCTTTCGACTCAACGTCGACACCCCCGAACACCCATTGCGTCTTCACCCGCCTTCCGACATGATGCTTCCGTCTCGTAAACGCCGATTCATCGATCTCCACTATTCTTCCAGTGCCGCCGATCTGCATAGGGTTGTCGAGGAAATTGGAGGAATTAGAATAGATGTCCCGGATGTAATTCCTCCAGTTACAAATTGTCTCATCAGCCATCTTGCATTCTCGTCGAATATTCTTTTAGGTCGCCATTTCGTAAGAATAGAGGTAAAGTAGCTCAACGACGTCTTGCAGTTCCAAGTTGGCACCGAAAAAAAACTGCCATACCGTATTGGCAATTCTTTTTTGCAGGCGCGGGCCCGACATCTCCAGCGGAATCCGTCGCTGACTTTTGTCGACTTGAATTCCGCCATTTCTCCATTACAGTCTGGGCATGCCATCCGACTCGCAAGCAGTCCATATTGTCGGCACCAAGAAATCGTGCTGACTTTATTGCTTGTCGCCAAAGTTAGCTCCCTCCAATTTATGTGCGACGCACTGGGATATGCGTTCGCTGCCGCCATCATAAAGTCAATGTTACTCGGTCGGGGCAGCGTGGTATTTATGAATATAGGAGTGCTGAGTCGGAGACACG
>ATSW01004537.1:0-13819 GCA_000444245.1 Botryllus schlosseri
CAGTAGTTGCCAATAGACATGCCATTATCCCCTTGGGATCAGGCTAGTTTGATTCTCGGTTCGCTCACAGGTTGTTGTCTTGTCTGGCAGTTTTCATCATTGCTTCCCCATAACATGCACATTTACATATACATACACATACTACATATACACATATACACACATACACATATGTACGGAGGGGAGAATGCTGAGAATTTACTCTAGTGCAGTTCGAAGTCTATCCAAAATCATTGGAGGTTGGCCTTTTAGGCGGAGTCTGGATCTTGCCGTGTTCAGGACACGTTTTGTTGTGGAGTTTATGTACTCGGTTGTGTCGCTTTCCATTTCATTTTCCACTTCCAAGATGATTCGATTTTGTATTACTTTTTCTTTGTACATGGTCACGAGGAGTTTCGTAGCGAGATTGTTCTTGTCCCAGTTCTTTTCTGCGAGGGTTGTTTCGTTTAGGAATACCCTAGCTCCCGTCGCTTGTCTCAGGGTTGCTTCTAGTCGATCAAGTATCTGGCGAGCACTTGGGCACGTGTATAGGATGTGGTCTAGTGTCTCTTTTTTACATCCACATTGTCTGCATGATGTTATTGCAGGTTTCCCAGTTTTATGTCCCAGTATAGTCTTTTGTTTTCTTTTCCAGCCGAAAAGGTATCCGTCGCAGGCGATACGATATGTTGTAACTCTTTCTTTGTTTTTGATCAGGCTGGATATGTATCTGTTTTTCATTGCAAGTGCTTTCCAATTGATTTCGTTGTTTCCTTGTTGGTCTGTATTTCCATGTATATTTTTGATTTCATTGTATATGTCTTTTAGTGACGCTGTTTGCCAGTCTTCTTGTTCCCAATTTAGTTTTTCGGCAATGCTTATATTGGTTTTCCATTGGTTTGATAGAAGTGTTCGTTGTGGCATGCTATTAGTAAAGAGTGGGTCGTTCCATTTCCTGATCGTGGGCCCAAGCTCGTATAGGGCGTGGAAGTGCCAATACTCCGTCGGATGTTCTATTCTCGACAGTTTTGATATTTTTTCCAGCTCGCATGCCTTGGCCTGGCTTTGGGGGTGTAGGATGTTCATTCCGCCTTCTTCTGGTTTTCGTATGAGCGTTGTTCTTCTGATTATCTCTATTTTTTCAGGGTGCCAAAGATATCTGAAGATCGTTCTCATGAGGCGTGCGGTAAATTCTGACGTGGGAGGTATGGTCCTTGCGTGTAGGGTTATGATTGAGGAAGCGAAGGAGTTTATTACATTCTCTTTTCCCATCCACGTGAGCTGACGGTGGGAGTTGCTCATTAGCTTTCCTTCGATTTTCTTTATGACGCCCTCCCATGTTTCGTTTACCTGATCGTGTCCAAAGTGCTGTCCAAGTATCTTGATGCTTTTAACGAAGTTTCTTTTGAATTTTTGTTCTCTTATGTGGTCTAACGTGTTTCCGATGCACAGGATCTGGGTTTTTTCTTTGTTTATTTTTTGCCCTGTGGCTTTTTCGAGGTATTCAAATTCTTCATACGCTCTCTCGATCGACTCAAGCTTTGTCGTGATGATAGTGAGGTCATCGGCGTATTGCTGTGTCTTCATATTGTGTTTGCCAATTTTACATCCTGTTATTTTTTTGTTCCCCAGAATTTTGATCATCANTGGTTCCGCTGTCAGGGTGTAGAGATACATCGATAGTGGACATCCCTGTCTCAGCCCTCTTTGGATGGGGATTTTGTCNGTGATAANTCCGTTTATCCCGATGCAGCTTGTGGCATTGTCATANAGTTTTTTTATCAANNTTATTGTTTTNGTTCCGAAATTGAATTTTTCCANTATTTGGAATATATATGNGTGAGGGACACGGTCAAAGGCCTTTTCCTGGTCNAAGTTTGCTATGATGATTGGCTGTTTCTTTTCTTTCTGATATTCCATTACCGATTTTATATTNCGNAGTAGGTCTGACATTTGCCTCGATGGGACANCGCATTTTTGTTGGGGGGATATTAGATGGTCAATATTTTCTTTTATTCTGTTCGTTATGATTTTCATCATGATCTTGTAGTCGACATTTGTCAAGGAGATAGGTCTCCAATTCTTCAGCATCTCGGGATCTCCCTTTTTGAATAAGAGGTTCACTGTTGAATCCGTCCATGTGTTGGGCGTGCTATTTAGGAGTAGAGCGTTGTTATACAGTTGGACTAATTCATCCTTGATGAGGTAATAGAAGGTGGAGTAGAACTCTGACGATAGGCCGTCTGGCCCGGGGGACTTGGTCTTTTTTTGTTGCTCGATTGCATATTTTATTTCCTCTTCTAGGATTGGCAGGTCTTGTTGCTCATGCTGTTCTTGACTTAGTTTTTTCTCTAGGAGTTCTACTAGGTTTTTTTGCATCTTGGCATTTATGTTTTCGCTCATTTGCCAAAGTTCTTAGTAGAAGGAGTAGACTTCTTGTATTATTTCTTCTTTGTTTTTCTGTTATGGTCCCGGATCGTTTTTGTACTCGGGCGATTGATTTCCGTTGTTGCTTTGTTTTTAGTTTTTCAAAGAATTCACGGTTTGGCTTCTCGTCTTCTTCTAGTTCTTCCTTGTATAGCAGTTTCATTTGGTGGTGTAGTTTGTCTTTTTCCATTTTCTTTAGGCTTTTTAGGATGNTTTTTCTCTCATTTGAGGGCAGGTTCTTTGATGCGAGTTGTTGATGGAGTGTGTTCTCTTTTTCTTTTTGTTTTCGTTTTTCCTCTATCCCGAATGAGATGGCAGTTTTTTTTTATTTTTGTTTTAAAATCATCCCACCACTGTGCGTGGTTGGGGTATTCTACTTTTCTCAGTGCGGCTTCTTCATATTTTGATTCCAGTATTTTCCTGAATTGTTTCTTAGCATAGTGGGTTGTATTATTTTTCCANTTGCCGCCACCCCATTTCTCCGGGTCCTTTGGCTTTACGATGATTCTGAGGTAGTAGTTGTGGTCTGATATTCCGTTTATATGATGGTTGACTGATGTCCTCGANCGGGCTATTTCTTGAGTGGTATAGANCCTATCTATNCTCCTTGAGTTGAGATTGTTTGTATTTGTATACAATCTTGTGAATGGATAGTGCCATCTGTATAGGTCTACGATGTTTTNCTGCATTGTGTATTCCTTCCAGATTTTTGCTGCTTCAGATAGTTTGAAGGCGTGATGTTTTTCGCTATCCTCTTTGGCCGTAATCATATTAAAGTCCCCCGCTATNATCATGTTTCCATGGTACTGTTGGAGGTTATGCGTTATTTCCTTGTAGAAGGTCTTTTTTTCTTTGTTATTGGTTGGCGCATATATATTTACTATGGTTAGTCTGACCTCGTCGTTGGCGCTGAGGCTTAGGGTCTGGACCCTGTCTGGCACAATGATTTGGTGGTCAAGGGTATATTCTTCCACTTTTTCCTTTTTTATGAGAATGGTGGTTCCCTTGTAGTAGTGTTTGTCTCCGGCCTGGTGTGGTTCAGAATTGAAATTTTTGTAGTATAGGAGACCGTTAATATTAGCCCATAGTCTAAATTTCCTTTCATGTAGGCGGTGGACTTCTTGGACGCAGTATATGTCCGCTTTTGAGCTCGTCACGAAGTGTCTAAATTCGTCCCAGCGTCTCTGTATACCGTTTACATTTATGGAGATTAGGTTACACATCCAAGAACTCCCGTTTGTTGATTTGTTTCTTCTGGAGGTTGGGTGGGGGGTTGGCCTTCCATTTTAAAAAGGTGGGGGTGCGTTGCTTTCTTCTTTTATTTCGCATGTTTTGATTTTTCTCATCTACTTTTTTTGTATTTTTTTGTTGTTGTCATTTTTTGCTTCCTCGGGGCTGCTGTGGTAGGCTCTCTTTATTCTTGGGCTATTTTGGGTTTTTTGTTCTAATGGGATGGGGCTGCAGTCTAGATGCTTGAAGATCTGGACTTGGAAGGGTTCCGAATCCGTTTTAGGTACACTTGATACTCCTTTCCCTCTATTTCTGTTTCTTAGGGGGATTATGGGGGGTTCCGAGGAGTCAGATGGTTCAGGATCATGCATTTTTGTGGGGGTTTTGTTTTCGGCTGAGCCCTCTGGGTTTAAGTCTTCCTGATTGGAAGGGGGGTTTTCTTCAGACATCTCAAAAATATCTGTTTCGGCGCTGTTTTCATCGGCAGAACTTTCAGTAAGTTCTGGTAGGATGTTTTCTCCATTGTTTTCTGTTTCTTGTTGTGTTTGTTCGGCGTTGTTCTCATCATGTTCCTCTGTGTTTTCGTCGTTTTCTTCGATGGAGGGAGTGTTTTCTTGTTTGTTTTCTTCGTTTCTTTCGATCGTTTTTGTTTGTTTCACCTCATGAGGTGTGGGATATTCCGTTATTAATTCTGGGCAGTTGGCCCTACGGTGTCCGGTTTGCTTACATTCAATGCATACTGTCTGGTTTGTGCAGTTTCGGCCAGTGTGGCCTTTTTGTAAGCAGCGGAAACACTCTGGCTCGTATTCTCCTGGTGGGAAGAATACTTTGCACGAGAGTCCTCTGATGTTGAAGAAAAGAGGAAGGTTTCCAGGCTTGTATTTTTGGATTAGGACTCGTCTATATCCGTTATGGATTGTTGTTCCGCGGTGCATTATCTTTATTATTTTTGTAGCCTTTCCGCATCCGGTTCTTTCTACTATTTCTGCGATTTCTTGATCTGTAGCTTCGGTTGGGATGGCCCGGATATTAATTGCTTGGTATGGCTCTTGGGCGTTCTCGAATTTCATTATTCCGTTCGGTGTTTTAATACCGTTTCGAGTCACATCGAGGAATTCTTTTTTTTATGTTTTGCGTACTCTCCATGTCGAATATAGTAATGTTGTAAGTTCTCAGTCCGATTTGATAGATGGANTCAATATAGTCTGTTAGGTTTTTTATGGGGTCNAAATTTAATATAGCGGAGTAGACATCTGTGATTAACAATCCGTCTGGAATTGTTACGTCCAGGGACCTTGGACGATGGGTATATAGGTTTGAGGTTGCCATTTCCGTGCGGGTGTTTAGTCCGCAGGTATATGTCCCGTGCGGGGGTTTAGTTCGCAGGTATATATCGTGTGCGGGTGTTTAGTCCGCAGATATAAGTCTTATGCGGGATTTTATCCCGCCGCGATAGAGGAGGTCTTGTCCTCGTTATTTAATATTTTATAGGATATCGTAGCAATATAGTCTCTAGAAGATAGTCTTAATGCTTTTTTCATTAAGTCCTCTTCTCGGGTCTTGGTTGGTCTTTACGACCCGTCTAGGCGATCGTCTGACTTCCTCTGACGGCCCCTCTACTAAGGCGGTCAGAGGAGAAGATCTTAGATCAGCCTTCTGAGTCTCTTTTGTAGGTTCTTTCTAGGCTTTTGCGGCAGTTCGCGAAACTGCTGTCGTTGCGTATATCCAATGGTTAAGTCCGAAGTATACTCCACAGGTGGGCGACGCCCAGGCCCTGTCTGATTGAGCTTAGGCTAAGTCTGTCTGATTCCCGCGCTTTCTCTCAACTTCGACAATAGACCAACATTTAATGGGGGTCACGATTACCTCTAGGGTGCTCGGCGTAGATTGCTCTATGCCGAGTAGCTGCTAGAGGATTCGATCTGTTCTTCACTCTTTTATTCCTCTTGCCTCGAGTTCGCGTATGCTCTTGGATGCCAGGTCCATTTGGATCAGGTCCAAGATCGCCTCGGCTTTGCTCTCATTTTCGCTTTTGGGTCTTCTCTGGAGCCGCATGATACACGATCTGAGCATCCATGCCGAGCCGATCTTTTTGCCCTCGTGTTTTCTCATATTTCGCCCCGTCCAGGTTGCCTGTTTGAGCATAGAGATCACTTTCAAATATACCTGCAGTGCATCTTGCGGAATTGTCCCTTTCGGGTCCATGTTCAGGATCTCCCGTGGCTCCATTTCCTGCGGCGATTGTAGTGTCTTATCCGCCCACGATTCTGTAATCAGNAGAAGTACCGGTTTAANTTTGACACACCTTAGGAACAGGTGTTCGTGGCTCTCCACACGAAGTTGGCATAACTCGCAGTCTCTTGTTCTCGTTGCCATTCTTGCTTGTAGTCTGTCGTTGGTTGGCAATAACCGATGCGCGATATCCCAGTTCAGGTCCTTTTGTGCCTGTGTTAAGAATTTATGGTTGATGTTTACCCAGTTTACTCCGTGCATTTCGCCAATGACTCTTGCGTTGTTGCGTGCGATTGTTTGTCCGTAACGTTCTTTTGGATTACATTCAAATTCCTGCTTGGTCGTACCCATTTCTTTCAGCGTCTTTTCCGTTTCTTCCCAATGCTTGAGTGGCTGTGAAGCGTGCGGTATCGAATTATTAATGTTGTATTTTCCATACCTTTTTAGTTTTAGTGCCAGTTGATTTTCCATTCTTCTTTGCCAGTCCTCTTCATTGTTTTTTCCCGCTTTTTTAACGAACGAGAATGCCGGCTTTGTGAAGGCTAGATTGGCCATGGTTGGTATGTCGACCACTCCAAGTCCCCCGAGCTCCTGTCGCTGAATGAGCTTTTCGTACCCCACCTTCTTTTCATAGCCCATTATGAATGCCATGATTTCCAACTTCAACTTCTTTTTGATCTTGGCAGGCATCTTGTTTTTCGCTGATGTGTATAAGAACAGTGGCAGCACATTAGTTCGAATGATTGTTACCTTTTCATTTCTTTCTAGCTGCATCGTTCTCAGGTCTTTGAATAGGTCGACGGTTTTGTTCATGGCGTCCTCCCAGGGTCGCTCCTCGTCTCTTTCTTTGTGCGCTATGATATTCCCCAGTGCGGTTAATTCTGCCACCCACCTGATGCCTGCGTTAATGTTGGTGCGCCGTTTCTTCCGCTCGAAGCTTATGCCTTTAGTTTTTTCGCTGTTCATTTCGAGCCCGCTTGCCCTTCCGAAGCTGGCTATGATGGTCGTTGCCTTTTCGGAGTCATTTTCCCTTGCCATCGTGATGTTTATGTCGTCTGCATAAGCCGGCGTGACGATTTGCCTTCTCATTCCCGTCAGCTTGTAGCCTGTTAGAGAATTGTTTAATTTTTGCAGTAACGCTTCTGTTACGATAGTGAAAAGATACATAGAGATTGGGTCCCCTTGTTTAATCCCACTCTTAATTTCTATGGCGTTGCCAATGGCCCCCCCGATTGAAATTTTGGCATCGCTTCCATCATATATCGTTCTGAAAAATTGTCGGAATTTGTCGCCAAACCCGGCTTCTTCAAGTGCTCTGTGGAGGAAGTTATGCTCGATCGAATCGTAGGCCTTTCTGAAATCGATTGATAGTAGCGCCCCCTGATGTTTCTTTCGCATTTCTGCCGTAGTTTCCCTTAAGAGAAGGTTCAGCTTCTCAATATTATTTGGCGGGTTTACGTACTGGTGGTGATGGGTTATTGATGGTAGCGCCTCCTTCAGCCTGTTTGCCAGAATTTTACTTAAGATTTTGTAATCAACGTTAAGCAAGGTGATCGGACGATAGTTATTGATGTTCTCCTTGTCCCCCTTCTTGTGGATTGTTTTAATGATGCCTCTGGCCAGGCTTGATGTTGCGGTCTGGAAAGAGAAGAGCTCATTAAATACTTTCGTCATTTTTTCGGCTATCACGTCCAGGAATTGCATGTAGAATTCGGCACTGATGCCGTCTTCTCCTGGGGTTCTGTTCTTCTTCTGTCGTATGATTGCTAGCCTGACCTCCTCCTCTTTTATGGGTGCGTCGAGTGTTTCGCTTTGCTTCTTGGATAGCTTTTTCGTTTGGTGACTGAAAAATGAGTCAGCGAGTTGAGAATCTACTTTTTTCTTACTATACAAATTTGTGTAGAAGTTTTCCACGGTCGTCCTGATCTTTTCCGGATTTTCCGTTGTTCTGCCATCCTCCGCTCTTATTTTCGTGATGGACGCGGTTTCTCTTCTTTTCCGTATTTTTTCGCATAAGTAGTATGGCTTTTTCCCAAGCGCTTCTTCCGGTCTGGCTTTGGCTTCCATTTGGAGTTTGTGAAGGCTTTCGGCTTTTTCTTTCCATATTTTCTTTTTGATTTTCCTGTAATCGGATAAATACTGCTGATTTTGGATTACCCTATTTCTTACTTTTTGCATTTCTTTTTCGTCGCTTCTTAGTTGGTCTTTTTGCCGTCTGGCCATTCGGGCTGCGTGTTTGATGCACAGTCGTTTCAACCTTCGTTTGATCGCTTCCCACCATTCCGCCAGTGTTGTGTATACGTATGGGTATAGCGTTTGCCAGGCCTTCCATTTGGACTCGAATTCTTTTTGAAATTCCTCCTCGCGGTAGGTTTTCGTATTGTTCTTCCACGTGTTGCGCTTTTCTATTGTGTTGCCTTCCATTCTCAACGTGGTGACAACTGCATCGTGGTCTGAAAAAGAGCAAGGGAGTATATCGCATTTTACCGCTATGAGGTCTTTGGAGGCGTATATTCGGTCCAGCCTTGATTTGCCTGTTGGATAGAGGAAGGTGTAATCCNTTTTGTTACCATGGATTTTTCTATAAGTGTCTTCCACCCCGATCGTGCGCATTACTTTTTGGCTCATTCTAGCGTCTGCCCCGTCATGCGTTAGGTTGGCCGGATGCCTGTCGAGCTCGCACGAGTCGATCCCGTTGAAATCTCCTGCAATGAGCTGGCTTTTCTCCGTTCTCGTTCTTATTGCAAGTTCTCGCAGCTGGGTTCTTCTCTTTGCTCTGTTGTTATGACCATATAGGTTAGTGATAGTAGATTTAGTCTCACCCATTTTGATTCTTATTTTTATAAGTCTCCCTTCTGTATCCTTCGTTGTTTCCGTAACTTGAAGCTTCTTTCTGTTGCGGGTTTGAATTAAGATTGCAACGCCCGCCGAGTATTCGGTGTTTGAGTTCCAGAACGCTTTCCCGTTCCACTCCTTTCCCCATTTTTCTTCCGTTGCTAGAGTGGAGTGGGTTTCCTGCAGGCAGGTGATCGTTGCGCCTGTTTTTCTAATATACTCATATAATAGTGCCCTTTTTTCCCCATCCCTAAGCCCATTGACGTTAAGCGTCAATATTTTTAGTTCCCCATTTGCCATTTTCCTATCTAGGGTACCTCTCTACTTATCTTTTCTTTTGACCTTGGGCTTTCTGCATATTCTGCACTTGTTGTACAGTTTGGCCGTTGCTTCGTTCACCAGTGCTCCGCAGCAGTCTGTGATTATGCACGCCCTGTTGCAGATCCCGCAGCTAATGGAGTGGCCTCTTCTTAGCGCTTCCCCGGTTATGATTAGGACCTCTTTTTCGTCGCAGCATGCCTGTATAAATTGATGTTTTATGTTACATACCATACATGTGCAAACCTTAGATTCCGCTGTGTAGGATATCGGCCTTCCACATTTTTGACATGCTATATTCCCTTTTTGTTCGCCTGCGTAGCTGAAGTGCCTTCTGAGTGTTGCGCTTCCTTCAGAGTCGGTGCTTTCGTGGCTCCTTTTGTTGTCTCTCATGTTAGGACTGTTGAAAAAAGGTTCGGATTGGATTANCCAGTTAGCCTGCGCATTCTGAAATACCGAGTTACTGTCTTCTGAACTTTGAGACTTGGTTAACACATCTTCCAGATCCGCAACAACATCCTTCACTGGACGCACCTCTTCACTGAATGAATTGGCAGCCGCACCTTGTTGCTCGTCCGTTCCGGCGCNTGATTTTTCCTCCTGCTCTTCACTGGAGCTGGTCTCCCGACTCTCATTTCCATGTATGGGCATCGCGTCATCATCAGCTGATCTCTCTCGTTGTTCCTCGCTCTCCGATTGGATCCCGGCCTCTGACGCCTTCGGCGACGTCATTTCTTCCGACTTAGCGTCTCCCTCTGGTGGCTGGTCGCTGTGGCGGTCATGCGGTAAGTCGTCGTGTCCTTTTGGACGCGTGGGTGTCGGCGCTTGCTCTCTAGCAGCCTCTTGCGGAATATCCGGCTTCACGTAATCGTAAAGCGGGTTCCTGAAGGGCTGCCTTCTTTGGTTACCCTGTTGCTGGGTAGTTTGGCGCAGTTTTTCCGGGCACATTCTTGCAATGTGTCCCGGCCCTTCACATAGTGCACATGTTTGCGTCTGCCCCCGGTATTTGACAGCGATTTTGAATCTGTTGATGTATATATATGATTTAATAGGATTTTCATCCACATACCTCTTCTCTATGAGCACGCTTCTTATGCCATTCTTGTAACCCAGATCATCCTTTTGTTCGTACACACTTTTGACCGGTCCATGGTTGTTTTCGAAGTATTGTACTAGAGCTTCGTTACTCATGCAGACCGGGATCCAGCTTAGATAGATTGCCACATTCTCTGAAATGTACAAGTTATGGAAAGGAAGGGCTATTCCCTCCGCTTTCATTTTCCTCATGTTCCTATCAACAATCACCGCCATGGCTCTGGTGCGAAATGTTAAGTCACATTGCCCGTTGGGAAATCTTACCAGTCCCTCCACCTCATCTCTTTTGATTCCAACCTTGTTGAAGAATTCTAGTATCTCTTTGCTCGTTGGAGCTTTATCTAATTTGACTTTTAGATCACAGGATCTATCTAATGGTATAGTTGCACTTGCCGCATTGGCATAATCCATTGGGGCCGAACCCCTAGTTTCGTCTCCTTCCAGCATGTCTGGTTAGATGGCGCCACCCTTTCCAAGACCCTTGCCACCTTTTCCACGTCCAGACATGTCTGCCTATTTTTTTATCCTTCTTTTTCGTCTTTTCGTTTCTAGACCTCTACCTCCACACCCCTGCATATTCGTGTCAATTATTGTTGAAGCGGTGGTTCCGCACGGATTCTACTTGAAAAATTTCGAAAACGTTATCAAATATATTTATTGATATATATGACTGGTGATAATAGTATTTACGGTGAGCAGGGATGTGGGTTGGGACCATGAAATTTTTATGTAATGCATATTTCANGGTGGAATAANTNNNAAATTTNAAATCAAGCTTTTTATCNACCATACTCCTTAAAAGCACATTTCNCAAGAATTTTTTTTGTGTAGGCCGNATCCTACAGACATTTTCAAGCCCGTCCCCCCCATTTTTTTTTTCATCCGTAACTTTTTTTTCATTGAGTTTNGGGCGAAACAGTTGGTNTTNTTGAATTCCTTGGCCCCAGAATTGGTTAATTGGACATTTTNATTNGTTCTCNACCATCATTTNAGCGAAAAATATCGATTTCAAANATTTTTGAAAGTAGCGCCACCTAGTGANGAGAGGATTTTAAATCGCAATATCTTTTGAACCGCTGAACATTTTTCAATTTTTTTTTTNAATAAACTTNGAATTCANANAAGAATAACATTTGTAAATATTGGACAATTCTGAGGGTATGCATTACAGCCCCTGTTAAATTATAATGGAATTAGCCGTAAGTCAATTTTCGTCGCTGATTACAAACATGAAGTCCATTTTTTCTATCACGTCAAGAATTTTATATTCTCTGATTTAGAATTTGCATTTCAGTACTAAAAACAGCCTGCTCTGTGAAGTATTCCTTGATCTAGGGTCTTAGTTATAACCATTGTGACGTTATCAGAGGTTGTCAAAGTACTTACGTAAGGTACTCAAGTAGAAGTAGAAGTAACGACGTCAATTCCCATATCAAGTCGAAGTTAAAATAACTTGCTTATACTTTTTAGTAAAATATTAAGTATTCTAGGCCTAGTTTTTGGTATCATGTGTCAGAAATCCACCTGGGCCTAGGCAATGTAAAGAAGAGGCATGCACATCACACTGAATTGTCTGCTGATTATAACGGGTAGATTGGTGAATTCCCCGAACAACTTCCGCAAAGCCTCTGGAGGAAAGAATGAATTTCAATCTGACGCGTGCACATAGGGTTGTCCAAAATTTGGAAAATCGTACAAATCCTCCGTTGTAATGTCTTATTCTATAGATTATTGATAAAAAACGACACTGGGCCTAAAAGAAATTCACAGGAAGGCCGTTAAAATTCCGTGCAAAGCGTTTGAAAGTAGCTGCCGAAGAATGGGCGTGCCACCGACCATAGAACAGCGAGAAGACTTTTAATCACGAAACCACGGCTCTTGATTGGCTAATTGGCTATGCTTCAATGACCACGACTGCAGCAGCTTGATGATGAGGTGATCAAGGAGTCTGCTACCGGCGGCGATTCTGAAAGCGCATTGTATGTAGGTTGGCAGATATTGATTTAGGATTGATTCAGGGTATGTTGTGGTACGAAATACATGATGTACAAACAACAGCTGCTTCACAAAAACGTCTAAAGCATGACTGCTTTATTGTGTAGGAAACCGCCGTAGCCTATATGCCTTGTTTTCAACCAGGGAAAGCATAGGCGCTCATGCTAGTGGCGACAGATTCCTAGTTTCCGAAAGGCTATATCATTATTGAATACAAATATAAAGCCTAACAATGACACTTTAATTTGTGTCATCTTATTGGTCTCATGTTGTAGTACATAGTTGAAGTTTTGAATGATCTAGGGATCGGTTAGGCTTGGCCCTTATCAGATGTTTACAGCAAATTGCATTCACTTGTAAGTGTTTTCAGAGTCCCTAATGATGCCGCAGAGACGAGGTGTAAATGTAAGCACGGACTATGCTTAATATGATATAAACAATATGCTGGATACTATGCACTATGCAGCATTGTCTGTGCGTTGCCTTACACCACTTTTCTGCACGATTATCAAGGACTTTGGCATATCATATCCAGCATAGTATGTGCTTACTTTTACACCTCTTTTCTGCACCAGCATTAAGGACTTTGAAAACACTTGCAAGTGAATACAATTTGATGTAAAGGCATCTGATAAGGGCCAAGCTAACCCGCTGATTCAGCCGATCCTTAGAGCTTTCAAAACTTCAGTTATGTACTACAACCGGAGCCCAATAAGCTCAGACAGGCAAAGTAGTATCATTGTTAAGCTTTATATTTGTATTCAATAATGATAGATCCTTTCTGAAACTAGGAATCTGTCGCCACTCGCATAAGCGTCTATGCTTTCCCTCGTTGAAAACAAGGCATATAGGCTACGGCGGTTTCCTTCACAATAAAGCAGTCATGCTTTGGACGTTTTTGTGAAGCAGCTGTTGTTTGTATATCATGTATTTCGTACCTCAACATACCCTGAATCAATCCTAAATCAATATCTGCCAACCTACATACAATGCGCTTTCAGAATCGCCGCCGGTAGCAGACTCCTTGATCACCTCATAATCAAGCTGCTGCAGTCGTGGTCATTGAAGCATAGCCAATTTGCCAATCAAGAGCCGTGGTTTCGTGATTACTAGTCTTCTCGCCGTTCTATGGTCGGTGGCACGCCCATTTTTCGGCAGCTACTTTCAAACGCTTTGCACGAAATGTTAACGGCCTTCCTGTGAGTTTCTTTTAGGCCCAGTGTCGTTTTTTATCAATAATCTATAGAATAAAACATTACAACGGCGGATTTGTAACATTTTCCAAATTTTGGACAACCCTAGACTGCACAATAACGCACTGTCGGATTGTTTGTAATATTGGGAAAATTGAATACGAAAGTGTAACATTTGGAACGTCTTCGCGACCCATTGGTTAGGTAGCACTGATTTGGAGGGCTAATATAATTCATCGTATTTTATTTGGGTGGCAATGCCGCCGATGCCTCTTCCAGTGACAAAATAACCGAGAAACGAATAATGTTGCGTAAGCTAGGTGTTTTGGTTTTGGTTCAGAGCAGTAACCTTTTTTTTGGTTTTGGGACTGCATTTCAAACTTCAGAGTACGTAAGGAGCAGCATGAAATTACCGGAGCACTTAAAATGAATATTTCAGAGCATGGATCAGAATACAACCATCCACCAAATTACTTCCATTATTTATTATAATTATCGGTTATGTTAGCATTGAT
>ATSW01004538.1:4713-18089 GCA_000444245.1 Botryllus schlosseri
ATGTCGTCAACTCTACTACTTCTGTAGCAATAATGCCGGCAACTATACTGACGCGGGAGACACGACACATATTTTCGTTTGTATAGTTATATTATGTTGAATTGCGCAAAATCAGGGCAGTTTTATGCTACCTGAAAGAATGGGTAAAGGGATGTAAGTGTATAGAGGAGACAACCAGATGGAGAGAGACGATAGACTTATCTCAATAATATTTTGTGATATCACAATATGGGCGGCGCAAAATTTATCACCATCACAAAGGGGGTAGTGTTTAAAAAAGCTTGAGAGCCTCTGGTTTAGTGCAGCGGTTTCATCACATTTTAGAGCGCTACCAAATTTTGTGTTAGTTTACATCTCACGACCCAAGCTTCGCACCTCGTAAAAATGCATTTCTGACACAATTAAGCCTATGCAACGTTTTACGAGCATGTATGAATAAGAGAAGGTGCTGAAAAAACAGATTCAATATTAAAGAACATTTACTTTTTTTGAGTACTTGAGTAGATTTTTTCTGCTTCCAATCTACTTTACAATGTTTAGGCAGAACAAATTACTTTTTACAGCTTGGGATTTATAAACTAGAATGTGGTTTTTGGATAGGTTCCCAGCACTTCTATGTATTAATTTCCGTAACGGTTTAAGTAGCGTCTGTATCAAGGTAATTAAATATATTTTCCAAAATGCCACCAATAATTGAAAATATTTCTCGGCTTATTTTCAATTCAGTAATTTGCATTATCAGTGGTAGCGACAAGCGACAGTGTACAGCGACACACAATTTAGTTAGTTAGTTGCAGATCTTCAAAGGTCATAGTTCAACTTCTAGTTTCGCATCTCGAAAATCAGTAGTTCGTACAAGTTTGCTCATAAGAAGTGGGTATAGTTTCTTCGTCATTTGCTGAATGGTGATTTAGTGTTGTCAACGAGGAATGGCGGCAGCAAATTAAACGGATATTGATAAAAGTTTATGTCAAATATAAGACCACAAATATCAGCATCACATTTACCTTTTTACCATTGACAATTCAAATATTAGCCTGTCATTGGTCCAAAAATGTCGGGATTGATATTGGAACTTCTCAAGCTTTCAAAGCGCGTTTGACTGTTTGTGCTTGAAGTTAATGAATGCGCATCAGAGCTATCTTCTAACTTCATGCACGCTGAAATTCTTCAGATCCCGCATCAGACGAGATTCCGTGATAACTACACTGCGTCGATCTTTGTATTGGAACAGGAGAAGCTCTTGAAAACATGATGTCATCAGTTTAGCGAAGCACTCATAGAGTAAACGTGTTAGCCAATAGCAAAGAAAAGCTAGACAGTCGAATCAGCCATTTCTAACATTTTTGTTCTTCGCCCTTTTGGCGAAAAAAGGGGATATATTGCTTTCTCCAAGTTAACCGGAAAATCAATTGCTCTCTTCATTGCTGTGCATAAAGGTAAACAACGCATTCAAAATACAGCAGTGTTGCGGATTGCATTAATCGCTGTTGCTATATACAGCAGTAATTGACACAGATCGCACAAAGCGCACGTTAGTTATACCTCCAGGTTAGTTGTATGGTACAATATTTTCAATACCAGACCATTCAACAAATATATTGTATTGTATTACCGTGTAACACACACACATATAGGGTATAGTACTTTTCGATACCCACAACAAAGCAACTAACTGCCGAACTGTCAAGGAAGAGTATTTAGTTGTTTTTTTGTTTACTTTAGCAAGCAATTTCACCTATAATGCTGAACTCCTCTGTACCAATCTGTTTTATGAGATGCATGCAATGCTACTTAATTGTAGGTGACTATGAAGCGCTGGAACGGTCTCGTATGAGTTCATTGTCAACTGTTGCTGGATAAACCGTCAGTGTTTCACTATAATCACTCATTTCGTTATCAAACAAACAAAGTAGCCTACTATTTATTTTGCTATAATCTAATGATACAGCTTGGGTCCGAATTAAGTGGAGAATCATTCGAATGAATGGGAGTTGAATACGTACAATTTGACACTTTTTTTACCGTTCCCGAGGATAGGAGGATTCGACTGAAATCAACAACTCAATTTTGACTGTTGGGTTTATTTCGACAGAATTGCGTTGCAGTGTTTGCCAGATTTTATGATACTGTAAAATATCGCTACATTGTGGTGTTGAATTACGTCAAATTTTGGAGAGTCTATATCGCTCACATATGATGGTCTTAAACAAGCTGTAGGGCTACTGTGAAGTATAGTAGAACACTTGCAGCATTGTTCGCTGGAGGCTTGCCGGTTAGCACACGTGTTCGCCAGGTTGGTAAAGGTTTAGAACCACTGCTCTTAGCCATTTGGAATGCTACCTTATGATAGCACTTCATAAAAGACACACGTATTTCAGTATTAGTATGCAGTAAAAATCATTTCAACGACAAACTTGTGTCATAGTTATAGATGAAAATTGTCAACAAGACGGATGGAACACTCTCAACTGATAATGCTACTTTTCTGGGTTCTTAGACGAATACAATGGGTAGCCTTCACCAACCTGGCGATCCCATATTTTTGTTAAGTCACACAAATAACCTATCACAATACACATCTATACATTACTATATAATTCTAGTGCACGGAATGACCTATCCATCAGCATCAGTGTTAAAAACAAAACCGTTAAAACATGACCATCATATAAAACACACGACTGTAAATCAGTGTGACTTCTGTTATGAGTCAGGCGTGTGTTCCGGTGAACCCCAAGACTGGCTCAGAGCAAACTTGATCAAATTTCTTGTTTTCCAAAAAATGATACAGGGGAAATAAATCAAGCTTGCTGTACAAACATTTGTCGTTCTCATGCTTATGAGACTGAGGTCTGATTTGATATGAACTGAACTTCATTCCATGTCCAAGTTTTTGTGAATTAAGTGATTCTAATTCCAATCTAATTTTGAAAAATTGTGTAGCTTTACTGTAATTCTAATCTAATTCGGAAAAAATTAAGATTAGTTATAATTCTAAATCTAGTATAATTTGTAGAAAAACAACTGTAGCTTTTATTTATCATTCTAATTCCAATCTTATTTGGATTAGTTAAAAATGACCTAGTTGTCCAAATCTGGCTCAGAGAACCCCTAGAGTTATCGTGTGAAACCTCTTAGGAACCACTGCTTCAAGACAGCCTAATTAAAAAGTATGCTGATAGCTGTGATTCTGACATACCTTCAACTTTTGACGGACTTCTAGGAAGATTGTCAGCACAGAGTCGAGTTGTACGTTTGCATTTTTTCAGTTTGGCCCGTTTTGCATTTACAATCTTCACACGTTTCTTCCATTCTTATGCGCTGAGTCCTTCAGCGGCTTGCGTTACTACACAAAAAATCACAGGTGGTCATGTAGTCAGCGTCGCACTTTTCTACAAGAATTACCCATAGGTGGCTACATTCAAAATAGCTTCATGTAGGGTTGTTATGACTCGATTTTCTGGTGACTCGACTTGACCGAAGTATTTTTTAAGTGACTCGATCCGAATAAATTTGTGTGTTGACTCGACTTGAGCTCGAGTCATTGCGCATCACTTTAACCAAGTCACATGACTCAAGACTGGGACGGCCAAGACAGACATTTCGTTGTAACTTCGAATAATAGTGAAGTCACCACATTGTCGGTATGTCGTCTATCAGTCCTGATACTTGGTAAATACGGCTAGGAACTGTTAGGACTGAGCAAAAGTGCGATACTCTGTACCACTCTAGCAGAGTCGAAAAAAGTGGGTTGAATCGTATTGAACTCAAAACAGAACAGTGAACACAATTACTGTGCTTCCCTGTAGAACCGAAGTACAGCCAAAAGGCCAAGATGCATGCATTGTACATGTCGGCCGTGTTTTCATGATACAAGGCCTAACCCAACCGTGTCTTGGCCGAACAAGGCTGACATGTACGTCTTTATCTTACTCATTCAGTAGTTATTTCACCACATCACTAGATTGCGATAAAATGACAGTGTAGGAAGGAGACTGAACAACTAGAAGCGGCCATTCAATCAAACAACCCCCTTTGACCTGGAACATGCAGGTTGGCCGAAATCGAACATATAAAAATGGTCCAGGGAATAAGTTTTGGGAGTTGCAACTTGCAACGCCTTGCATTTCAAGCTCGAAAGCCTGTCTTTTTTAATACCGATTCTATCTCCTATATTACTTAGCTCAATTGCAATTCCGTAGCTTGTATTACAGTATTATCAGTTGTTTGTTCGTTGTGTTTGAGTTAGTACGGCATCGGATTTTCGAAAGTCGTTAGTTCTAGATCAGTGGTCCTCAAACTGGGGACGTGAAAACATCTGAAGGGGGGAACGCAGCTGCGGTCTAGTGAAAAAAAATCCCTTTATTGCGGTTTACCTCCAATTCATAATTATTGCTCTGTGTATAGGTCCGAATTGTATATTAGAGGATTCTCACATGAACAGTCATAAGTAGGGCGATTTTTTTTTGACATGTCAACAAGAGTCAAAATTAGGTCAAAAAATGTCTAAATTGTTTTTGCAACCTGCATTTCGTTAATATTGTAGATTTTGCAGTGTCGGTGAACTTATCAAAAGACATTTTACCGCATGTAGCTTACTTTATATGCCTACCGTTGTAGATGGCCCATTGTCTGCTCATTGTGAATTATAAACATTCAAATGTAACAAATAGGTAGACATGGTGTTATGCTCAACATACCACAATATCCCAACTGAAGCGAGACTGCGTGGGCATTCCATTGTTCTTATATCAAGAAGCGTTGTACTACTAAACACTTTATTTATTTCTACCATAATGCGTAATGTAACTATTGCAATTCTTCATAGTGCCAGATTATGTTAAAATAAAGTTTTTTCATGTAAAAATTTGTCAGTTATTGAGGCAAAATAGTTTTTCTCAGGCCAAACTACTTCGTAAGGCAAGACAGTTCCAACCAGAAGTGAATATAAGTAGTAAAATTCTAACGTAATGTGGGAAAATACCTAATTCGCATATGTTAGGTCAAATTTGGTCAAAATTAATATTTTTTAGGTAAAAATATGTCAATATTTCGATTTTTTAGATCAAAATCTTTAGTTTTTTAGGTACAAAAAATCAACCTAGTCAAAACCTTCTATGGCATCAAATTCTCTGTTGAGATTGCCAGCATTGTGATTGCATTTGTGATATGACTATAAGGGGGGGTAAGGGTGGGGGGGGGGCGAAATGTCTCANTTTCCAAAAGNGGAACGTGTAAAAAAAACTTTGAGAACCGCTGTAATTGAAGCTGCAAGTTTTGCAAAGCGAGTACANATTTTGGAAATCCAGTAGTCTGGGTGCAGAANCGGAATAGTGGTTTTAAAGTACGGTAAGCATGGACGAGTCTAACAACGTTTTCCTTACCATTCAGTAAGTCGATACAATTTGCCACTTTGTCGGGNGTGAGGTCTTGAATTTGACGAAAGCACATTCGTTGGCCATGCCGATAGCGGAATAGATGGCAATCTGAATAGAAGATGTCAAAAATGTGATAGCAACNTATTGNAATANAGCNTATGAATATATGCAGGAAAATANTGTACATGCATCTGAGATCTGATGANCATACNTACAACACATTTGATATCANAAAGNAAGCATNAAGTTTCTCATTNAATTCAANTTTTTGATATNTGCCTTCTACTTCCACACACTTGCCACAAACAAATTTTNAGTTCATTTTGANGTTTGGATGNCNGATATAGAGCAGTGGTNGGCAACCTCNNGGGTCATGNACCCAAGCGGGGTNGCCTTAACTTTTCCTGGNGTCGCCATGACTCNACATATCTATCACTGTTTCAATTCAGTAGTGAAAATCGANTATTAGTTTCATGCTTTTATCCTATNTTNAGTTTNGANACAGGAAGTAGGTGTNCGGTACTGGCGTTTAACNGACGATGTTTGTTCAGCCANGTGGAGTTGTGTCTGAAGCAANCTTAAAATNGCATNCACTTTATCACATTTGTCAGNTGGTCAAACTGATACTCAGATGCCATCCGCTGAATATGGCGGCAAATCTATCCATAGTGGCAAGTTTCAAGCTGTGANATGCAGCTATGTTTTTNANAGCACANCCTATCGTGGNCGTCTNGCNGANAGTGTTGAGATGACTCGAGTCATGTCTTGAACCGAGTCAGACTCGAGTCATCTTTTTCGAATGACTTGACTCGAATCGAGTCACTTTGCAAAAATGACTTGACTTGGCGTTTCAGAAATACGGATTGACTCGAAGCAAAATTTAGGAGTCAATTTCAAGTCATCAAGAAATCGATGTCGCTAAAAATTGCTGTACATTGTCGCAGCAGTAAAGTAACACAATGTATCGATCTCTGTTCTGTAAATTGGTCATTGGTGCTAGGTGATCACCTTAACCCTATTTCTTGTATGATCTAATATTCTGAATCGAATTCGAATATAGTTTATAAGTTGATATTACTACTCAAGTATTGGCGTAGGCTCAATTTGTACCTCAGGGATATGTAGTTAGGTAATCTATCAAATCCGTTTGTTTCCGCTATTCAAGGATTCACGTTCTATTCTCCATTTTGGCAAATAAATTGAAGACAGTGGGTATACAACAGTTACATAGTTCAACAGTACTATGCATTCGGGAGCTATGCAATGCATTTTTGCATGCGTATTTATCTCTATGTTCATCCCTCGATTTAAAATAAATGGAGACAATCTGAATTTCGAACAGCTACCAAAATGCAATGTGATGCCTTGAAAAGACATATTGATTTGAATTGTGACTAGACTTGACTCGAGTCACCTCCAGAAATTGAGCGACTTGACTGACTGGAGTCATTTTCAAAATCCGATGACTTGACTTATCTCGAGTTAAGATGTGCAATGAATCGAGATGACTTGTGGCTTGAAGGAAGTAACTTAATCCCAACACTGCTGGCGGAAGAGGGAGATATGTCATATTTTGAAACATTTACCCATGGCTCAGCAAGTACATGATTCTACAATAGAGTTGTTCAACACATAGATGAATAGCTTCGCGCAGCATGTAGACAACTAGAGTGGAACATGACGTTATTGACAAAAAATTATTTATTTTCCGTTCCTTATGGTAGTATTCTGAAGAAAATGGCTANAACAAAAATATTTTTCAAAATTTTCTGTTTAATTTGACACCACATCATTTTTAGAGAGCGGTGCCATTGAAAAACAATCATTTTAGAATACTTTTGTACATAAATATTTTTTAGTAACTGTAGCTTCAGCAATACTTAAAAAACATTTTTTCGGTATCGTAAAACAAAAAGAGATTGCATGTAAATGCTGGTTTTATTTTTGTTTTGATTGGGGTCACATATTATGAAGTTGCCGACCACTGGCTCAGAGTAGGTCAGCACCACAAACAATGCGCAGTGCTGACACGGTCTCTGCGCAAAGAAAATCTACGTTGCGAACAAAAAATCCGAAGTGATGACCTTTTTTAGTCGTTACGCAGCGAGTTGGTGGGTGTGCGCAGACTTGTCAAAAATTAGAGGTAACATTGACCACAACACTAGCGAGTTTCTGCTGAATATTAGACCGTACCGGCGTACATACCTGGTCGAACGAGACCTTTCCTGCTGAGATACAAATTCCTCTCGCCACCCTTGTCATTCTATTACTTCTTCTGTTGATTTATCGTCTTTTTTCACGTCTGCTCACAACTTGATTATCTCGAATCTCATTCCAGTCAAGGTTGTTGACCTACAGCGGTAGTCACCAAGCCACAAATATGTTTACAGACGGACTTGTGCAATAGCGGTGTAAAAAAGACTTTTTTTCAAATTTCATCGGCTTAAATTGTCAAATCGTCAGGTTACCTTAAAGAAACGTTGCAAACCAAATTTGACTCAATTCCAAACAGCATATGCCGAGGTCATTCAAATTGAAATTATGCTCATTTTTAAATAATAGTATTTACAGTAACCAATTTCGTCACAACGACATGACCAAAAATCGTGTTTCAGGTACGCCTGAAGAGGCAGGGATGTCTTTTCCACTTGTTTAGATCTTCACAAGGCCCTACGGAGGAGTGTGAATGAAGACATCGCCTGTAAACGGGAAAAAAATATGACATGGATTAGCAGGAAATTAGTCCAATTCATTGAAATAGACACATTACAACGATGGTGAGATAATTTTCAAATAGAGTAGGCCTACTTTACGCGCGGAAATTAGGTAGCCTGACGATTTGACAACCAAGTCGATGAAATTTGAAAAAACAGTTTTTTTAACACCTCTATCTTGCAGCCATTACTAGCTCAGAATCATGACTACTGACAGCCTGAGGATGGCTTTTGAGCGTCAGAACTCCTTCTATTTCAAGCTCGAAACTCCGTCCTTTTAAAGAGCCGATTCTATCTCTAATATTTCATAGTTCATTTGTATTTCAGTAGTTTGTATTATTATCAGTTATTAGTTCGTTGTGTTTCAGTTAGTACGGCATTGGATTTTCAAAGGTCGTTAGTTCTAGATCTGATTGAAGTAGCAAGTTTTGCAAAGTGAGTACGGATTTTGGAAATCCAGTAGCCTGTACAAATCTGGTTACGGCGCCGGAATAGTGGTTTAAAAGTAAGCATGGACGTATCTACCCACGTTCTCCATACAATTCAGCGAGTCGATACAATTTGTCACTTAGTCGGAAGTGAGGTCTTGAATTGGACGAGAGCAAATCCCTTGCACATGACAATGGCGGAATTGATGGAGATCTGAATAGAAGATGTCAAATTTACAGCCACATATTGAAATATACAAAAACATGCTGGAAAACAATGAACTGAACATGTATCTGATCACCATACGCAGAATGCATTTAATATCAAAAAGGAAGCATCAAGTTCCTCATTAAATTCGACTTTTTATATTTGCTTTCGACTTCCACTCACTTGCCGTGAATACACATTGGGTTCATTTTGATTTTTGGATGACGGATATTGATCAGTGATCGGCAANTTGTGGGTCGTGACCCCAAGCGGGGTNACCNAAACTATTTGTNGGGTCGCAATGACTCAATGNNGTTCAAGCCAGGTGGATTCGTGTCTNGAGCTATCNTAAAATTNCCTTCACTTTATCATTNTCNTAAGTTGGTAGGACTGATACTGAGATNCNAACGNTTGTATANTGAGGCATAGNTANCCATAGAGGCAATTTTNAAGCNGTGATNTGTNAGCGTGTTTGTGAAAGCACGGGCTGTTGTNATGGTTTTGNGCAGNAGAGAGAGANATTGNATATTTTGCATCATTCACTCNTGGCTCATGAACTAGAGTTGTTCAANNCACAGATGAATAGCTTCGNGCAGCAAAGAGGCNACNGGNGTGGAACATNGNGTTATTGAAAAATNATTACNGTAGTTTTCTTTAAAAAAAAACAGCCACGGNGAAAAATAGCTACNGCNAAAANTAGTTAGAGGATAANCTTGCNTNGCTTNTATGANGGAAATTGGCATGNCACCAAGGAAAAACANCCCNNCATCANTGATACCAACTNTATTTTTGAAAATTGNAGATTNTGTCATTTNATTTCACGTTTCTTGCGGAGATGTATCTGTAATTGCGAAAATTACTTCTACTAATTATAAGTGACACCACTATTAAATCTACTTTTTTAAACTACTCAATCGAGTAATTTTAAGACGTTACCATTTCTACTTCCATTCTACTTTACGATGTAAGTAAGGCGACAGCGGCTTTGCACTGGATTTCTCTGCGCGCGAGGGATATTCTTGTTAACTCGTTGCAAAATGCTTCGGACAAAGCGACATTTTCAGGAGAACAATAAATTAGATTAGAATTAAAATCAGAGCATATGAACATTCCACAAATTGGATTCTATTTAGAACTTGAGATCATTTCACAAATTAGATCAGAATGAGATTACTGGCATTTCACTCTAATTTAGTCCAAGTCTGATTACAGGCACTGTATATCATAGTGACTTGTGCTGTATGTGTCGGGTGTGTTTTGACTGACCGTGTACCCTGATCTCGATCAGCATGACTTGGACAACTAGATAATTTTTGTTGTCTAATTACACTAATTAGAGCAAAATGTCGGTGATTTAATCTTAATATAGTTTGTTAAATTTTTCGTTGCTCTAATTATAATTCTGATCTAATTCCTGGTTTTCCGTGAAATGCTACAAGAGAACTGTATCATTCGAAATGAATCAACTTGGTGTGCAGACATTTGTCATGTCATGCTGATTTGATATGAATTGAACTTGATTACATGCTCAAGTTTTTGCGAATTCAGTAATTTTGATTCCAATCTAATTTGTTAAAAACTGTGTAGCTATTACTTTAATTCTGATCTAATTAAAAAAAATTGTACAGTTACAATTCTAATTCTAGCATGATTTGTGAAAAACTGTTCAGCTAGCATTATAATTCCAATCTGATTTGAAAAGGCAGCAAGTGATCTAGTTGTCCAAGTCTGGCTCATAGCAACCCGTGGGGTTGTCGTGTGAAGACCGGTTAGGAACAACTGCTCCAAGGTAATTACAAAAAATGCTAACAGTTGTGATCTTAACATACCTTCAACTTTTATCGATGACACTTCTAGAAAGTTTCGAACACATAGTCAAGTTGTAGAGAAAGAGACGTTTGGATTATTCAGTTTGGCCCGTTTTGCCTTTTCAATCGATCCACGTTTCTTCCATTCTATTGTGATGAGACCTTCAGCGGCTTGCGTTCCTACACATAAAGACACAATTGGTCAATGTAGTGAGCATTGCAATTTTCTACAAGTGTTAATTGGTTAATCGAAGGTAGCTACTTTCGACGTAGCGTCACGACTACGGCAAAATGATTCATGACACTAACACACAATACACAGGTAGCATCTTCAAAACTATTTTCAAATACTGTGACACAGGTGGCAGTCATTCACTAAAATAAGCGATGCAACTTATCCTAAAACCAATTAAAACTTTTCAAAATTCAAATTGTGAGANAAGTAGTTTGATCTCAAATTTGGCTTGNGTGTTGTCTAAAAACACAACAAGAAGTTCATCATGNAGTTCANGTATGGTACCGTACTGAATATTTTCAGGAATTAAAATGTAGTCAGATGCTACTGAAGTANTAATTTTTACAGTAAACTTCAAGTNGTAACATTGAATGCAAACTTTACAAGTTGATGGATGATAGCCAATAAAATAGCTAAAAAGGTTGAGAACCACTGGGCAATTAGGAGATTACGAGATTACGGGAACAATATCGGTTAGAAATTATGATGATTCAACAAGATACAAATTTATCNGAAGNTGAACGTTACTTTTACAAAATGTGTTATCCGGAAGTTTATGATATCGTGCTACGCCATAGACTGCAGGTCTGCCCAATATATTACAATTTCACATCTCAATCTGAAAATGCAACAAGTTNTAGGCTAGTCCTCTTGTGAGAAAATACACATCAAATTTTGAGGTGATTTAGAAATTCGTTACGTATNTTTCTGCATCGTGTCTAGCGCTGAGAAAAATCGAGTACCTGAGTCGAGTGAATCAATTCTGAATCACGAAATATGCTTCGAGCCATATCAAGTAATCTAGTATCACTCGTTACGATGTCCTACCGTTTTTGCCACCACAAAGATGACCGTAGAATATATTNCCTGTTAGCCATCTTNTAAAATATGCTTTAGTATACTTTTCGACCATACCGATTTCATTCCACTTGGTGACAATGTTGTGTGATAATCATTACTTCGGGAATGTGCTTCGTCCAGTAACCTTCGTAGCTTTGTACTAAATGTTCCGTATGCTACAATACCGCAAATAAGGTTTCGAGGCTTTGAAAGTGAAAATAAGTACCACAGCTATAATTGTTGTTGATAAATTAACTTTCAGAGGTGAGAAGCGTATAATTTCAATACTTGAAAAAATCGTTTTTTACTACTCGACTCGAATCATTGAAATTAATGCTCCATTCAGACTCGAGTTCGCAAATCATCGTGCCCAGCCCTAATCGTGTCATGATAGAGGTGATGACCTACTTTTGACTTACCATGACAACACAATTTACATACTGTAATTTTTATATCAAACTGTTTAAAGCAGCCTATACCCTACAATTCGTTTCAGAAGATTTTTATTAGTGATGTCGAAGAAGACTTGCCAGAAAAAAATTCGTAAAATTTCAACCGTACATTCTATGTACATCTGAACGTAAAATAGAGTTTAACCCACACCAAAGTTGCAGCCCTTTGAAAATAAACCCAAGAATCAAAATCAAGATGGTGGTTCTTAACAGGACTGCGCCTGACGGAAACTTCAACCAGTTGGATTTGTGTCAGAAGCATGTTGGATTATATCATATTTGGCAGGGTGTCGGACTATACCGAGATGCCAATGATTGTATATTGAGGTATATTGAGGTATTAATACAGAGGTGATTTTCAAGCTGTGATATGTTACCGTATTTATGAGCTCACAACCTGTCGTAGTGGTCTGGAAGAGAGGCACATGGGATATTTGGCATTGGCATCATTTACCCATGGCTCAGCAGCAAGGAGANAGTACCTTAGAGTTGTTCAACACACAGATGAATAGATTTGCGCAGCCGTGGAAGCATGGATAAAACTGGAGTGGAACACGGTGTTATGGAAAAAAATGATTTGCAGTACGGTGGCTCTTTGAAGAAAATATCAGCGATCGAAATTTTTTTTCTAATTTTATTTTCAATTGAAGGCCATTTCATATTTAGAGCGCAATACCACTGAAAACAATCATTTTAGAATACTTTTGTATATCCACATTTCCTTGTAATTGCAGCTGCAACATTACTCGAAACAGAAAACATTACAGAAAACAATATGTGGTTGAATGTAAATGCTGGTTTTATTTCCATTTATTTCCACTTGAAAAAATTGCCAACCACTCGCCAAGAGTACGTCACCACCTCTATGGTGAAAATTTTGTTCTGTATATCGACCCCCACACGTACCTGGTCGTACGAGCCTTGATCTGCCGCGATGAAAATTCATCTTGTCCCTTTCCTAATTATTATTTTTCTTCTTCTGTTGGATGAGCAACCTTTACACTTCGGTTCTGCTCACAGCTTGATATGCTCAAAGCTCATTCCCATCCGGGGTCTCGCTCTAAAATGGCGGTCACCCATAAGTTTACAGTCACACTTGTAAAAACAAATAATCAAGTTAGTTTACACGCAACTAACTTGTGGTTATTCAGTAGTTCCAGTTCTATTTGTTTTTTTGGCAAAAGTAATTCGAATTCTAGTTGCGTAAGTGAGTAATTGTAGTGGCACATTTCAGAATAATTTTTTGTGAACCAGAAAACATGTGTCGTCATTTGGTGTATATCAAGCGTGTCAAATATACGGCCCCTGAG
>ATSW01004539.1:0-13296 GCA_000444245.1 Botryllus schlosseri
AAGTTACATTATGGCATCCTCTGTTGGGGGGCTGCCAGTAAAACTGCACTCAAGCCACTGCAGAAACTACAGCATAAAGTACTCCGAATCATAGCTAGGGCCCCAAAGGGGCCTGGCTGCCAATCCAATAAGTCGCTGCTGAAGAGATTCGGCGTCCTAAACATAGAAGATATGCGGAAACTAGAAATCGCCAAGTTTATGTATCAGTTTCACTGCGGTCGTTGCCCCGAATATTTCAATGACTTCTTTACCTCTGAATCAAAAGCGCACAAGTACAACACACGCGCGTCCACGTCGTCCAAATATCATATGATCGACCGAAAAGATCATCGCTCCATCAAATATGCCGGACCTGATGTGTGGAACAGTATCCCGCCGGCCATCCGACAGTCGACGAGCATGTCCACATTCAAGTCGAAATACAAGCAATTACTACTAAATAAATACAGTCCATCCTCAAGATTACCGGACCACGTCTGACCTATCGATCTCGCTTCCCATGACATGCCGCCCTATTTCTTGTCGCATTCGTTTTCTATACTATCTTCTTTACTTTCATTCAGTGTGCATGCCTCTTTACATCGCCTAGGCCAAGGTGGGTGTCAGATTCCATAGACTAGCCTACTCCTTGTCGCTTCGACATCTTCCTGTCTTTTCATTGTATCGCATTTTTGTGGTGTATTGAACTGATAAAATTGCTAATAAACCAATGATGATGATGATGAACGAATTCTCCTTAAAGCAAAATTTCATTTAAGATCGTTTTTTCCAAAATATTTTAATATGTTTTTGAGCAATCCGCTGTCTAAAGCGTGTAACGCCTGACTGATTTTAAATTTCCCCCTCAATTTAACCTTTGACCCTGACCTACAGGGTATTGAATTTCACTTGGAAATATAGGCGATCAGACAAGCTTCAGATAAATCCAAGTGCCGTATCTCAACTGTTGTCCAACATCTAATTACCTAGGGTTGCCATACGTCCGGAATTTCCCGGACATGACCGGAATTTCACTGTTCAAACTAGCGTCGGGGAGGAATTTCTAAAATATGCCAAATGTCCGGAATTTTGAAGACTTGACGTATAGGCTCATAATTTTTTCATAAATCAGCATAAAAAAATATTTTTTGAGAATATTTATGCTGCTGCACAATAGTTTTCTTCGCGCTGCGCACGATTTACCATCACATTTATTTATTTTAATATGGACACTACCACCCTCGCAAAAACTGCAATAAAATATAAATAAAAACAACCTCCATTTACTGGAATAAGCCTAATTGTAATCGCAAATATAGGAGAACGGTATATTTCTAGAGATCGTTAAGGCCGTTCAAATGCTTTATTCAAAGGTACTCGTTCCAAACGGAGGGGGTTCGTTTGCCTTTATTCTGGTGTTTGCGAATATGTTGAACGTAATCAGCTTCTATAATAGCCCGTGAGTAAGTCTGGGCAAAGGTGCTGACTTCTTTTAGTAATCAGTTCGTCAAATTCTGATCTGGGCCACGGAACATTTTCAAATTGGAGATGAAGTCGCGACCATAGAAAGTTATAAACCACTGGATGTGGGGTGTTTATAAAGCTCCCTGGTGTGCACCGGCATAAGGCTGATAAACAATCTTGTCGGTACGACATGAAAATGACTTAACGATGGGCAATTACGCTCCCTGTATTTTCGAACTCATCATCCTCCGCCAGCTCTACCGCTAACCCTGATAATGTGGGCGGAGAGTAGTATCTATATAGTAATATATGGAATAACCAATATTATTGACAGAATTCATTCAAATAATTTACCGAGCAGATGCATATAGAAACCAGATTCATATAGCAAGCACAGAAGTTGCATCGATTACCCTATAGTGTGGGCTCAAAATCATTGTTTATTTGGGCGGGAAGGGGCTGAAAACATGTGCTTTCGGCCCCGGTTACACAACTACAGCCACATACTCTTGAACCGGATCGTGACCACCTCTGGTCTACAAGCAAAGCTTTGCAAGTGTGACGTCATAACCTATTTTGAAATCCACTAGTGTGCGCTAAAGAGTGTCCGGAGTTCGAGTTGCTGAAATATGGTAACCCTAAGCTACACCTTCTTGAATATTTCATTGATAAAACCTGAGATGTGCAGACCCGAAATGAGCAGACAATTGTCAATTTTCAAAGTGGCGTAACTTTTGACCGAAAAGTCAAATTTTTATAAACTGAAGTTCATCCTGTTTGGAATAAGCTCAACTCTGCGTGTACCAAATTTCAGGAGATTTGAAGAGGTAGTGACGTGAACATCGTTTGTCTATGTATGGAATGGCCCTTTTGTATTATTTCGACTGTTCCGATTTCATAGCATTTTGTGATAATGTTGCGGGAGGATCATGACTTCGGAAATGTGTTATTCGCTGTAACTTTCGTAGCTTTGTACTATATTTCGTATGCTGCGATACGGCCAATCAAGGTTTCAAGGCTTCCACAGTGGAAATCGTATCGAAACCATAATTCTCGTCGATCAAATGCCTTTCAGTGGGGAGGAGCGTATAATTTCAGTACTCGAAAAAATCGTATTTAGCTACTCGACTCGAATCGTTGAAATAATTACTTGATTCAGATTCGAGTACCCGAATCATTGTGCCCAGCCCAGCGATGAATCGAATTTACGTCTTTTCGGTAACTAGGTAAATCTGGTCAGAATTCAGTAATAATTTCGCGATNTATCTGCNAAATTTATCGAGAGGTGAATGTTCATAATTTTCAGACTTGTCTGAGGTTGAACGTCGCATCGCATCTATGGTTTGTTTTTTGTTTGTTTATTGGCACNCATAATTGGTACAACCTGGTCATATGCGNCCGCGCAGTAAATTTCATAAGGTATNTTTTACGCTTGTCTTGCGTCTTTTTTCCGGTCCATTTGCTGCCATCTTTCTAGAGTTCGGCTCTCTCTTCCTCTGAGCTTTTCAAGACGCTGTATTTACAGCGGGATCGGCGATGAGAAGCCCAGATATACCTCCGACACATGGAAACATGGCGNAGCCGAGACTAGGACCAGCCACCATTGGTGTCGTGACTGCAGTGTTTAACCGACTGCACCATTCGCTTCCCNCGCATCTATGGTGTTGACGTACAAGCATAGCACACATNAATTATTTTGGAGAACTGAATGAACGGAACATGGCAATTTGATTCCAGGATATATTTCTATTAGTAACTCCTTGCTGAATAATAATTAATCGATACTGCGAAATTTCCGAGCATGGAATTACACTATGTAACAGTATTTTNGTTAGGCTCAAACTTATGTTTTAAGAGGTGTCAAATTGACGAAATTAATTTCGATTTCATTGATTATGAAGTGTTCAGTTGAATGAAAATATTCGATTGCTCGTGGAGCACTGAGGCAGTCTGTTAAANTGATGGAATCGGTAATGTTGTTTTGGTCTATCCAATTCAAGGCACATTTAATGGCACATAGGCTAATTCTGCTGTGAATGACGAGAAATTGCGGTGAGCCGCGTGATCGATATATGGCACATACATGCCTACCGAGTATCCAGATTCATTCGTGGTCTTCGACCCATCTGTGAAAATGGTCGTTGAGATAGCGNAGTAAATTTCCNGAAACTCGTTAACGTCGATGGCTACTATGTAGTTAGGTGACTCAAGGGATAAAACTCTAGTCAGGGTTGAATCAATTACACTGGTCAGCAAAACGAAAACTTGATTATGCGATTTCTCATGATTCTGATTCTGCCTTCAGTTTCGTTTTAGCCCAGTGGTTCCCAACGTGGGTGATATAACCACTAGTGGGCGATTTTGAGATACAAGGGGGTGAAATGCCGAAGGGGGCGACTGGGGGCGATAGGGGGTGAAAATGTTAGAACGTCCAGTGAGATATATTTAACTAACACGGTTAAATATGCACGTGAAGACGGCTCATACTGCACATGACGTCATAAAAGGGTCAACTCAAAGGAGAGTAGTAACGGAAACCGGTTTTCCAAGCACATAACACCTCGAAAAATTGTGTGGAGATTGATAAAAGAGAAAAGTCGAAAAAGGTTGGGAACCACTATTCTGACACATCAATTTTCAAGATATCGTCGAATTCATATGTTCCGAAAAACATAAATATATAAAAAAATAGGATCTATATACATAAATATTTCATGACACTTAAAATGTTCAGCATATGATTTTCGTATGTTCATATGACTTTTGGACGGTATAATGTCGGCTTAGTACGAAGCGAGTAGAGCTTAGATTCATGAAAAAAACATAAAGATAGTCCCTAAAATCGAGCGAAATGGCGAACCCTCTTGCTATATACATCAATTTGTGGAAGCTCATTGTAACGTTTCCGCATAACATCCAGATGCCATTTCTCACCATTCTGTCATTCATAAAACCTTGGTAACGAGTTTCCATCGCCCGAATGTACTGGTGGAATTGTTCGTTTTGTTCTATAATAACTGCACCATTTCTAGGCATTACATTAATTAGCTTGCCATAGGAGTTCGATACTTTCAAAAGATTCTTCAAGGTGAACACAATGTGCTATATAAATTGAAGGTGTTATATCTGTATCGTGTAGCAATACAGCTTTTGAACTTCTCTTTGAATAGTCGTTGAAAAGTCGCCAGTTTCATTACTCTTTATTTGAAGAGCTTCTTGGAGGTACAGAACTTCAATATACAATTAAATAGTATATTCATATTGAAATGAACCCGAATATTTTCGGCTGACACTCTTCAGGGGTAATCGTCAGTAACTAGTAGAGAATTGGAAAGAACATTGTATATCAACAATCGTATCACATATTATTGCATAAATAATCAATATCGAGACGTTAGCGAAGGTGTCCATCTACTTTGAATATGGCATTAAGGCCCAAGGTCTTTTTATTTTGAATCTCTTTTGCTCGCTTAAACGTTCTTGAGTAAGCAGAATTGCTTCGGAACTTTTTTCTAGTTTGTATCCTGTCTCGGCAGAATCAGTGCTGTATCTTGAACTTCCTTCAGCATCACTGTCTTCAAAATCTTTGTAAACATCTACAAAGCGACCGTGAGACGAAAGCAGAACGGACACAGAAGCATCGTGTTGGTACATGTCTCCTCGCTCAGTCCAAGTTGGGATATACAAAAAAATTTTTTTGAAGAAAACCCTTGCACATTGTTAAGACATAAATAGCCCTCCTGAATGTAGCGAAAAGTTTCTCTCCATATCACGGTAACAGAAAAGCCAATCGAGGAGGTTCGTTTGTGTAGCCAATTGTGTAAACCAGTTGAACAAGGTGTATAATGTTGAATGTGAACCGTGCTATTTACACTGTGTTGGTGCAGGGGCTCCGAAACTTTTTATGGTCGCAACCTTAAAATGGCGCTTCGGCTGACCTGATACCTTGTTTGCCGGGTTTGCATTAGTTTTTCCGTCTATTTTGAAAAATGAACTAAAATATTCAGAAATAAACCACCGATAGCATCCGCTTAATTGAAATTCTCTTAATAGTCATTGGTATTGAATTTTCGTCTCCGCTACCCCAGAGATTTGGCAAACGACCCCATTGGGTTCGCCACCCCTAGTTTGGGAACCACTGCTGTAATGAAATGACAAACTACAACTCGTTCGTACAACATACATACACCCCATCATAAGCAGTATATGTACATCTGGAATTAACTGCCCACTAAAACGCTTTTTTCAGATACAAAGGTCGGCCCTCTCATTATATCTTTCTTATCCACGACATCAGTCAGGCACAGATATAATGCTTCACCAATTACGTCACAATTGGATTACAATGCACTTCGCAATATATCTTCCTATTATGAAATCATTTTGCTTTACTTTCGCTTTATCACCTGAGGAAAGGCAGAGCTCCGAAAGCTCGTGTAACTATAATAAAGTTATAATCATACAAGTGGACGTTAAACAGGGTGTGGAAGCTATCAAGGTCTTACATTTATATATACCGTCTGCTATCGGCACAACAACGACGATAATAGCGTAACTGTGAAAACTATAAATGCCAGTATCGCAAAAACCTGATGTACCAGCAAAAAAATAAGGGCTTATTTGAAATCAGGGGAAACTCTTCCAGAATTACATAATCGTACATCCGCTTAAAATTGGCTGTTGACCAGTGTTTTTATTGGCATTGTTGATATGTTTGCCGGTGAGAGTCAGTTGAAGAGTTAAGTGTGAATAAATTGCCAATACGAATGGATTGTTCCTTGTTCGTTGCAGTATTCAAATTCTTTACAACGAGGAACTAGTTTACGCAAAAAGTTGCGAAAAGATTCTCTCTCACACCCGATGCGGTCTGCCCTCCGCATGCTTACGGTACTGCGATCAGTGCGACCAATCAACTTAATGTTACGCGAGTAGAACTGCGAGAAATTTACTCCGCTTGAAGCCGCTGAATAATAGAGGTCATAATAATAACCGCTCTGGTATAATTACGGCATCGGGATTTCTAACAGAGATGGACTTCGCGACGAGCACTGTGAATTGACGTTGGTGTAGTGGAGCACCACTGTTCCAAGTGGTTGCATTTTATTGTAATCCGTAACTAAATAAACATACGCTTCATAATTTCCCCATTCGCCCAATGTTATCCGTGGATTCATATGTGTAAGTGGATTTGGGTATGACCTTCTTCCGTCGTTATTTACATAAAAAGCCCAGAGTAAGAGCTGGTGAAAGACGGATGGGAAGCCGAATGAAAAGAGCAAGGAAATCGTCTAACGAGAACCGAAAGATCAAGATCCAGACCGAGTTGGATGTTAGATTGAGTGAGCGTATACCCCGGTCCTTTCGATATTTCCTATCTGTTCGTATTGTATTATATCTTGTGTATCGCATTGTGCATTGTTGCGAAAGATATTAGAACCGTTGATTACATTACATCACAAAACTACACGCAAAATGCTTTTTGCAGATCTCTAAATGTATAAGCGGCACTTCGGTTAGGTCTACTCTCATGACGTAATGTATGTTAGAGTGTGTTTTTGCATTTTTAAATTATTCGTCTTTCACAGACATCACATTACGTAGGTCATGTGCCGCATGCTTCATCGATTCCCTTTTAGGCGAATCCAAACTCGAACATGTGATCGCTCTGCAAGCTATACGCATTATACAGCCATAAATAATTCTATTGCATGTATCGTTGTCAAGGCTCTCATGGGAGCACAATCCCATGGGAGATACGAGACTAAAAGACTCAGGGGCCGTGTAGGCTTACTTCGATCGTGATATTGCAGACGGTATTGGCAATATAGCTATGCATTGGTGAGAAAATTTGCGATATATACCCTTTAAAGTCTCGGGAAACAAATGACTCGTTTCGTTTCGATCGCTGATCGGCGATCATGGCCACATTAGTCACCAATGTTACTGGAGCTCAAGCAGAAGTCGATAATTCCAAGGTAATAGAATACAATAAAAAACGCAGTTTTGTAAAACAATGTATGAAGTGGCCTATATCATGAAAGTAAGCGACATTGGGATGCAGCAGGATTTAGAGAATCCGCGTAACTTATTCGAACCCCTTTATAATGGTAGCTCTGTTGTTGTTGCAACATCATTTCAGAGGTCTAATATCGCCAAGTATATGCAAGCATTCAAATTGAGAAGCATAGCATTTTGTCNAGTTTTATTATGTGNTGCAGGCTTGCATTATATTGTCAGATCTCTTTTCTGTCGAAATGCGGAATGCTTCTAGCCCGACGTCAAGGATTTTCGTTATGTTCTTTTTGCAGTGGACCTGTTTAGTAAAATGAACACATGCAAAAGACTATGCTTATCTTTCTTTGTTGCAATGCTGGTTTTTTGTATTGCCCCCGCCATATGCAAGAGAAACAAAGGTAAAACAAGAATTCAAACCCAACTGCGACAGAAAACGAACTCACGAGCCTCCGATTACAACCTCCGGCAGAATCCTGCATCAAACAATTATCCACATGTCAAAAGTCCAAAGCCGAAGAAGAAGAAAAATAAGGCGAAGAAGAGGGTTAAAACCTTGGGTGAGACGACACAGCTGTATCGTCGTTGTATTTATAGAGTTCAAGTTTGGATGTTAAAATATATGTTATGCATCTCACAACTTCTCGATCTACAGCATTTTGAACGAGTCACACACACACACCTATTTCGTACAGTAAATTTGTGCGTCACGCACGTATCGCAAGTTTGAATTCACACATCCACGACTCGCGATTGTAGGCTACGTGTTGTCCGTACGGCAGCCTTGCTACTGCTAACCGGGCATATATTCACAGCGTCGCGGTCGTTCAGCCACGGTCTGTGCGGCAAATTAGTACATGCCTACTCCATTCGAGCCTGCTGTGTCGCTTTTTCACCATATTGATAGATGGTTTGTATCAGTAGTGGTTCTCATACTTTTTCGGCTTGTGCCACACCAGAAAATTTATATAAAGCTTGCAACACGGTCATAAGAAAGTTGCTTATTCAGGTGTTATTGCGATGGCTATGCTTGTTTGTACAAACATTTACTCGACTGAAACGAGGCTCAATTGTTGAGAAACATACACGCATTTTCTCATGTCCCAAGTGGTGTTTTGAGTTTACGTCTCTTATATCAGTAAAAAGAAAACATGCACATACGCCTACCCGTACCCATGAAGGTAAAAATCACTATCACTGCCATGATTGCATTCATCATGGAATCGCAAAAACGCCGTTTAAAAAATGGGCATTCTTAAATCAATGAGCTGTTCTACTACTGTAAAACGGTTGATTGATGTATGCCGTCCGAATAGATTTACTACCCACTAATGTTTGTTTACAGCAAATCCTGAGAATAAGTATTGTTGAAGCGTAAGTTGAACTTCAGACAATGAGTTACGTCACGATTGCTAGTGGACGAGATGATTTGAAACGAATCAAGGATGATGTTTACATTACCCTATTTATCGGCAATGCCATGCTTGGTTTCATTGGCATGGTCATGCTCACATGTGCTTATTTATCAGCCCGCTGAAGCATTTGGATCGCGTTTTTCAGTCGCATGTATGCTTGTCTGCATGCTTTATATTCAATACTATAATCNCTTANACACNTNTNTTTGCAAAATCCCAGAAAGTCTCCCGGCACACCTGCGAATCTTAGGCGACACGCTTGTGTGCAGCAGCACCCAGTTTGAGAACCAGTGGTTTATATAATGCAGAGATTGTTTGTAACGAGGTAATGTTACTTCATCGAAGTACCCACGAGAGTAGTTAGTATGATCGGTCTGGGGGTGCCTGGGGCTCTTATGGGCGGGGTGGTGACCTGCCTGAAAACCCGGGGTGATGACCCCACCCTTTTAGACCCCCCATGTGGTGGTGACCTGCCATTGTTTCTTATGGGCGCGGCGATGATACCACCCTTTCAGGTATAGGCTGCGGTGATGATATACCTTGAAAACTTGTGTTGGTGACCCCACCCTGTCGCTATAGGCTGCGGCGATGACCTGCCGTCTGGTATTCGAGGGAATCCCAACGTTTACGGTGAGCGCGACAATGATATATCTTTTGCTTATGGACGCGGCGATGATTCGTACTTTCGGGTATAGGCATCTTTCGCACGGTGTTAAATATGTATCAGGTAAATAGTCATGTGAATGAACCTTTGTTAATGTGCATATCGTAAATTATTATATATGATGTCGTAGTTTAGTCGTGACAAATGACCGATCGTGTTCTAAGTCTTTCCTCGCTATTGATTCCTACGTAACCTGAATAGTACTTTCAGATCGGATTATTCACACCTTCCNTACCGCNGTTTCGCACCTACAGAATAGTCTGCTGTTCACAATCGCGACAAGAATCACAAGTATACACATTTATACGTTTGTTGTATTTATTANTCTGAAATCAAACTCTTCACAAAAGCACGCACAATCGTATCATTAACTTTTTTATAACCACCAGAATAATTCAAGTATTCCTTGGCTGAATATCCTTGAGTTCGTTTTATCAAGAATGTTATAGCAGCATCTCCACAGACATCCGAACTTTTACTCTGTAATTGTTTCCCAGTCACGGAAAATTGATCCGGCTCAAGGAATTCGATTATCTGGTGTTTTAGCGGTCCGAAACCTAGTGAATCATGAAAATGAGTATCCTCATCTCTGAATCTAGACACCCAACGAGGCTCCGGTCAAGTTCGATTCGTCGTAACTTTCAACTACGCTCTCGGGTTATTCGTACGTTCCACGCCGCTGTTTTCACACCTATAGAATCAATACCAACTATCTCCGCGCCTCAAGAATACCCAGAGAATATTTAATCACTGTATTGATTTATCAACCCGAAATCAAACTCTTAACAAAAACACACATCTTATCATTTGTCAACTTCGGCATCACCAAATAATCCAAGTGTCGGAATCCATTCATGAGATTTACTACAGGTAAACTGAGATAATCCAAAATGAATTATTTTGACTTTGACATAGTCTCAATTGAAATAGATTGACAAACAACTTTTAACCCAGTTATATTTAGAGATTATACGCATATAGGTTTGAAACAAGTAATGAAACCTTACAACTCTATTCACTATCCGGTTATACGTTTGTCAAAGAGACATTTTAACATCTTACCATATTAAAAGAATTATTCACAACATTAACAAGTGTTAAAAATATAGTTTTCACTTACTTGATTACACTACAACTCGCAAACTTGAATTAATTCGTCCTGGTTGTATTCATATGACCGATAATTTTTATTCAATTGTAAAGGTCGTTACTATTCTGTAAGACAAAGCATTTACTAATCGGTGCATATACGCGATTTGACATAAACCTATTATATTTTGAGTATACGAGATTTGAATGTCTGAACAATAACTGAGAATTAAATTATCACAATTGAATCCATATATGACAGCGTAAAAGATATTGGAATGTCAGCAACTCTGTACGATCATAGTTACTACCGCTAATTTACCCGGCCAACTCGTCATGATCATTCCTGAAATCAACACAAACGCGACCACTGACTTGAGTTAACCACAAAACGGCATCAAGTTTTTAATCAGCGTGCAGCTGACAGATTATTCGAATGCATCGATGGGGAATATTATTGAACTCGTCGATATTGTTACTTCAACAAATTTTCGCTTATACCGACTGCGAAAGTTAATATCGAACCGTAAGACTTAAAACAAATCACATATTTGTTGAACACAGACATGACAAAAAACATTACCGAGATTTTATAAACTAGTCATATTACTCTACACATCTATCAATATCAAACTGCGAGTCATCCAATTTTTCTACTAAAGTAACATTTCACTTTCGGAATCGGATTCGGTATAGTCATACAAATTGTATTAATAAATCCAACATCAAAACAAAAGGACTTTCAAGCTCATTGAAATCAAATCATTCGTCTTCGACTTGCGCTTTATTAGATTGCACACAACAATTCGTTACGAACGAGCTGTAACCAAAGTTAAGAAATATTTGTGTCCACAGATATAGTGGCTGAATATAGCCAACACAATCACGAATCGACGTTTCAGAGTATTTCACGGATGTAATAAACTTGTTAGTGTCGCCTATCTAAAATTATGCATGCGTTCGATTTCCATACCGACTGTTGCGATGTTTAGGATTCGCTTACAATGACCAAGAGTGAGGATTTAACATCAATGTCGTTACTGGAGGTATTCACAACAGAGAATCGAAACATTACACAGTGTGAAAATATATCTTTGATATCAAAGCACTATCCCAAGTACACGATTAATACTCAACTCCGTTCACACTTTCCATAGAACGTGCTAAATGTAAAATATCGCGAGGAGACTTTGATCATTACAAAAGTAAATTGGGGTATGTTTGCTAGACGCATCCAATTCAGTTAGAAATTTCCGGTGCACAACAATCGTAATATCAAGGAAGTACTTGCTACACTGTAATTCACTAAACGCGTTTTGCATTGTTGGTTGTTTGTAGTATTGATTGAAATTGTTTTTCAACCCTCAAATAATAATTCCCGACATGAGACCAAGCCGCTGAAAGTCATTACCATCACAAAGAAACAATTTGTACGATGTTTGCCAAATGTGTCCTATAGTTAGGTGTACTAGAATTATTTGTGTAACCCACCGACAATGCAATCAAAAAATTTTCCGTTGTCATTCATCAAAGTAAATGTCGTCACAATACTATGCCACTAAAAGACGTTACTCGTATGTGATTGAATCGCCGGTAATTAACTAGCTAAATCAAACCCCTAAGAAATTTCACTCACTCATTGGATATGAAACAGCGTCGCTTAATCGGCGTAGATCGTTTTTCTAAATGCAAATCATACCTGACCAACAGAAAACAATTTTCACTCACCTTGTAATGAAACCAAGTGGTGGGCCTTCGTTTCAATATTTTGTGTCAAATACTTTGCAATGAACACATTTGAGTGGTTGAGCTTTACATCATCAAGCTGTCATCTGTAAATCGAGATCGCATCCGACTTGTAACTGTATCGTTTACCTAACCGAGTTGTATGCACAGTTGGATATTTTTGCCATTTAGTGATTGCTGAACATACCAAACGATACACATTCACTTCCGAAATACTGCGTTGATCTCAATTCCCTTTGTCGTGATAATCGAAGTACATTTGTTTCGAATTCGTAACAGCCGACTATGACATGATAAATTTTTGACAAGTTATGCTTAGAAGATTGGTTGCATATCACGAAAAATAACATACTACTCACATTGATACTGTTAATCGGTATTTTCACGCGAGTCGATTTTCAAACGAGTAAAATTTATTACATGAGTTGTTCCGCTTACTATATTTAAATGTAAACTCACCCATCTTTCAACAACAAACAATGATAAAAAAAGTACGCAATCAAACACAACACTTTGTACGACACTAATTATTGTTCCACACATCTCATTTCATACTAAGTGTATACGAAAGATATTCATGACACATGAAAATATTCGCTCATGCTACGAACATACGCAATGATTGGTGACGCTTTCAAACTGTTTCGATATCACAAGAACTTTATTGTCTGAATGGGTGTTCATGTATCTTAATAATCAAATAGTTCAACACAGAACTAGTACTAACAGAAACATCATAGTTGTTTACACAAAAGTTTGTATGTGTACAGTATGCGAATACCGTGTGTAAGTCCAGCGCAATTGCGGTATCCATCCGAGTTTAGTTAACACAATTTACGACACCGAGGTCACCTCATCTTTCGTAAAACAACAAACCAACCAAGGCTTCAGGATATGTCCATGTCATAGCAATAAATCAGCTACTCC
>ATSW01004541.1:0-12851 GCA_000444245.1 Botryllus schlosseri
TACTTTAATTGTATACGCACGTCAGGCACGTGATATCGCCAGATCGTAGCACTGAGGTCGAAATATATATTCAGGGGTCATCCGAGAACTGGACGACGCGACGATCAGGACTGTGATGGTCACCGGCGACAATCTGGAGACCGCGATATGCGTGGGCCGCGAATGCAGAATCTTGAAGCCCGGGAAAGTGCTGCTAGGCGTGACCTCTGACCTTTCGGGGACGTACCCGGTGTTGCGCTGGCGCCGGGTCGAGGAGGAGAGGAGCCCGAAAAAGTGAGATTTTCCGCCGTGCTAATAGCCTTCCAAGCATTAACAAGAGCTGGCGGTATGGTGCTGTAAATTAGGTAGCTCACTATGTCGCGTTGGAGATGAAGAATTTTTGTACTGAGTTCAAAAGAGTCAAGTCTGTGCCAACGGGAGTTTTGTGTAGCATCTAAAACTGTTACAGTGAGCTTAAGCGATCTGTTTGCCCCGATCATTCAATGCCCCGATGACGTCATATTTGGTGATACAGCTGTTGATATACAAATTTTGTAATACAATGTTCTTTCCTATCTACTAGTTGCAGACAGTCACTCCTGACAAGTGTCAGCCGAAAACGTTCAGACTTATTTCAATATGTATATATTATTCGATTGTATATTAAAGTTCTGTACCGCCAAGAAGATCTTAAAGTCAAGATGTTGTATTCCAGTGATTCTGAACCTTTTTTATCGGACCGGCAAGCCTCCAAATATCAAAATTAACCCCAATTTATGAAAGCAAAAATTGGAAACTAAATATAATGAGAAAGTTTTGATATTGCGTTATGCGTGAATTCTGCAAGGCGTAGCCCTGTTAAAACGACTAACTTTATTGTGGTTGTTCGGTTTCTCTGGAAAGAATTGTGTCTTTGTTATTGCTAATACATCCATCGTCCATCGATTTATCACGAAATGTATGTAAACTGTTTTGATCTAATGTAACGAATTTGTAAATTGGCAACGAAGCAGAGTTCTAGAAAAAATTCCCCGTGACCGAATGTAAACCTGGATTCTGGATTTGGATTACAGATAGTAAATCCGCTCACCCGGCTCAATTTTCTCCGGATCGCGAATCCTATTTTGTGTCCGCAGAAAGTCGCTGTCGTCCTCTGACGAACTATCGGAAACGGTCATCGCCATGGGTGACGCGCTGGCGCCGGGCGATTGCCAAATTGCGGTTAGCGGCACCGAGTTCGCGGTTGTCAGAGAGTATTTTCCGCAATTCGTCAAAGCCATGGCGGTGCAGGGTGAGTGGATGTATGTCACTTTTTAGGTGGTAATTTTCACAGGTGCTCTGTAGCATTGTTCAAAAATAACTTTTTTCTTCCATATTCTGGGGATTCACTGATTAAATTGTTAGGATGCCTGAAAAGAAAAACGCTGCACACCGAATTTGGCTGAATTCGAAGCAGTAGAAGCCTCAACATAGCCAATTAAATTAAGTTGTTGCAGTTCCAAGTTTTGAATTTGCAAAAATAGCATTGACGGTACTGGGTGATCCCAGAATTTTTAATGAAAATCTCAAATAACTTCGCTTCTACAGGTNGGAATTTGTCAAATTCGTTTTGCATCGTTTTTGTAGACCTCAGCAGTTCCATAGGTTTGACAGTGGAGTTTGGGGATTCACTGCCAAAATTATTTTTTTCAAACTCCACCGTCAAACCTATGAAACTGAGGTCTACAAAAACGACGACAAATCGATTCACTCAGTTACTCGATTTTGCCCAGCCCTACTTATGATTATACAGATCAAAATCAATAACAATTATGACATGATAATAGTATGAATCAAAATCAATAACAAATATGACATGAAGACCCAGTGTGTATCCAGTAACTAGCCGCATGGTCAATAATAATGTTACTTGCATATATTTCGGGTCGTGTCGGCATACCGCTGGACTCATTTGGCAAGGACAGGATTATTCGGCGCTTTGACTTGTAAAATCTAAGATTTCGGCTAATATGCGAAATATCGTTCTTTTTGGTCATATATGACGATCTACGAAAAATGTGGCTGGCCCCTCTCCTTTTAATCATAAAAATCCCAAGTTTCGCGATCAGGCTAATAAATTTTTGGTTGTTTTGTTTTGCAGATTTATATTTTGATAATATAACGAATTTCAAGAATTACCGCGCGGGCCACTCAAATTCTTCTCGTGGGCCACGGGTTGGCCGCCCCTGTTCTAGTTGAATTAGTTTTTGACACATCTTGGAAATAGTCACATCTATTTTGAGTCCTCTCGCTTTCCGCTTCTACTAGCCCACGGCTTCTACTGGGAATTAAACACAAATTTAAGGATTTACTTCTATTCGAGTGCCAATGCTGACTAACTCGACCGCCCTGGTTGCTTTCGCAGGTGCTATTTTTGCGCGCATGTCTCCCGGTCAGAAGACGCAGCTGATGGAAGAGTTGGAAGGGGTCGGCTATCATACGCTGATGTGCGGCGACGGCGCCAACGACTGCGGTGCGCTTAAACGCGCCCACGTTGGACTTTCTCTGTCGGAACTGGAGGTTGGTTGTGTGGGCTGAGCTGTTTGGAATGTGAGAGAGGGCGACTGCCTTTTTTGTGATTTTCCTTAGCAGGACAATTTCGGTGAATTCTATTGTCTTCGTGTTGCCGTAAAAGAAAATTCACAAAGATTGTATTTTTAGTAAGGTCCGCATGGCCCAGTTGTCTGGAAATTTCACGCGTGACAGTGATGAGAAGCTGTTACTATTGCACTCATCACTTACCACTCCTATGCTCCACATAAATCGATCCCAACAGGACTGAAGCACTTACGGCAATTAAAGGAGTTCTATTATAATTGAATAGGCCTATGAATATTTACCAATATTTCTACAGAGACGGATGTTGGTAGGACTCTTGTTTATTGTTCTGAACAAATTTCATTTGCTCTGTTCAATTTTATGCTTGAACACGATAACCCAACTATTAAACTCAGGATTAGTCGCACAAAGCAGGATTATGGATGTTGTGTTGTGTTTACGTAGTCAAATGCCCGCTTTTCAGGTTTTGGTCGGAATACTTGACAATGTTTATATTTTAACACCCTGCGTTAATACACCACTGACTTGTTTCGACTTCTTTGGAATAGATGATTTTAAGAAAGAATAGTGATTTTTTAATATATTTTCATCACCTTATTGTATCTTCTCCAAGTATTTGCTACTCTTACGCAGGCATAGAAGTTTTTCAGATTGTAATCTTCTTCCCAGGCATCTGTCGCAGCGCCGTTCACCGCGAACATCGAAAACGGCATCGGTTCCGTCGTCACTCTGATGCGCGAGGGCCGCGCCGCGTTGGTCACGTCTTTCGGAATGTTCAAATTCATGGCGCTCTACTCCATGATCCAGTTCACCACTATTCTGCTGCTCTATCGCAACAACACCATCTTGTCCGACTACCAGTTCCTTTACATCGACCTGATCGTTATTGATTTCATCGCCATTACTATGTCAAGAAATCACGCTTACAAGTATGTACTTATTCCCTTTGACACTGACATTATTATGAGGGATGGGCAAAATTAAATACCGGCATGACTTGTTTCCGGCTGTAGTATAAGGCTCGAGCAACAGTCCTTGCATTCACGGAGAGAATATTGCCAGTCTCATCACATTAACGATAATAATTTGATATTGTCATCCCAATGTATGCCCATTTCATTGCACTTTGTGACAATGCTGCAGGTTAATCATCACTTCGTACAAATATCGTTTCCACTGATATGCGTAACTTTGTGCTATATGTTTAGATGTAGTGTCACTACTCGATACCAATTCCAGAAAACGAATCGTTTTGCCCAGTCCCGATTATTATTATTTACGCTTCCTCAGAACTCTTCATCATAAAAAGCCTGCTTCAAGTCTCGTCAGTTTGGAGATGCTTGTCAGTCTGCTGCTGCAAATATTCCTTCAAATGGGGCTGCAGGTGTACGCTTACATCATAGTACAGCGGCAGTGCTGGTACAGAGACCCGATTCTCGTCAACACAACGACAGGTTGGTGAGGATTATCAATATCAACGATTCTATGATGCGAAATATATGTCCTGACCGCGTTATTTGTTATAAATAGTCAGAGATATTCGACTACAGTAGAAGAAGCGATGGTGGGTTACTTCCAGCGCTGCATGAAGTAATTCTGCAACTACATGTTAGGACTTTGTATTTTATAAAAGTAGAAAGCAGGGTTGTAACCAAGTCACATGGGTCAGAGGCAAGGCAGAGGGTCGAGTCCGAGTCATGGTATTATGACTTGAGTCTAAGTCCAAGTCATTGCGTTGACTGCTCATTTTGAGTTGAAGTCTTGTTAAAACCAGTTTTTATAACTCTGGTAATATCAAATGGTTCGCATTCAAAATATGCTAATTTTCTTCACTTTTAACTGTTTCTGGTCGCGTTTTCAAGTACCAGTACCAATATGCGAAGTACCATCAGTGTAGTTACTTTGCNATTCTTCGAAAGTACATTGAAATCTCGGTTTTGGCCACTAATTTTCTTCACAGTCTTGGTCGCATTTTCAATCACCAGTACCGCAAAATCCAAACAGAGTGGTCACTTTACTTTTGGAATTACAGTGAAATGTCGGTCTTGGCCGTCTGAGACTCGAGTCATATGACTTAGTCCGAGTCATGCNCAATGAATCGAGTCCAGGTCGAGTCGATACACAAATTGACTCGAGTTGAGTCATTTCCGTATTTTGGGAAAATTGCTCAAGTCAACTCGAGTCATTACAACCCTGGTAGAAAGTAGGCATGGACATTGGACATGCTTCCCTCACATTTGAAATTCTCATAATTGGTAAAATGGCCTCCGGATCGTGGTAAGTGATTACTGATTATGTATTGAGAAATTGCGTTGATTTAACGTGGGATTTGCGTTAGTCGAGAAGATGGCACCTTCGATCGGCTACTGAAAATACACGACCTCTCGTCCAAATCTTCATTTACTACTTCTACTTGTTATTGATTAGAAACATACGGTGTCACTATACTTGTGTATCACCGATGACGACTTTGACCTCCTCTACTCTTGCAGGAGAAATTATACAGGATGATCACGGTACAGCGTTTGAAATAAATTCGACTGGCGGTCCCATTGCTACGACTTCAGATTTCGTTTCCTGTCCGTCATTGTCCAAGGCTGACAACGTAACTGTAAGTAGATTCTGACAATCCGATGAATCGCTTAGTGTCAACAAGTCTCTTTTTTGTGATACAGTCGTACACGGAGGACACGCCGAAGACTTACGAAACCACGACGCTGTTGTACCTTTCGACGTTCATGTACATGTCGGTGTCTGTCGCGTTTTCTCACGGAAAGCCTTTCCGTACCGCCATCTATAAAAACCGATGGTTCTTGGGCAGTCTCGTGGTGCTGATCGCTTTCACTCTTTTTATGATGTTCGGAGCTCCGCTAGAATTCAACGAATTCATGGAGCTCTGGAGGATTCCGGATCTCGATTTTCTTTTCGTCTTGTGCGCTATCGTGGTAGTGCACTTTTTACTGTCTCTTCTTATCGAGAGGATCTTCATCGAAAACCCGGGCATGTGGCAAAGAATCAAGGCGGCTTGCTCGCGCGGGAACAAAATTCACAAGAAGCAATACAAGAACATCGAAGAATACCTAAGCGGCGGTCCTAAGAATGGATTAGCTAACGGTATTTACAGCTCGGTCTCCGACGTGGCTGTTCCGTCGCATTATGATGGCCGCGAGGTGTTCTCCAAAATTCCTGTGCAAACTCAAAAATCCGACGGGAAGATCCTTACTCAATTATGACGAATATACTTTGATATATACTTGATTTCATCGTGCCATTCTTGTATAGGCCTAGTTTATACAGATGTCTGTCGTTTGTGTTGGTGTTGCTTTTATTTAATACAAAAGTTCCCAGCAATGGCAATAGACCTTACAAACGAAGCAACTGTGAGTGTATATCATGGTGACCTTTGGTTGAGTGGGTTATTACCTTGGCAGTTATCGGACGGAGACGTGATTTGATTGAAAACCACAGAGGTCCTTGTCTTTATCCCAAGTCATATAATTGCAGCAGCCTACGTTTGAGGAGAAATGAATTTGAGTGTGCAATGTTTACAACGCTGATGCTGAATTCTCAGATGAAATCAGGGATATTTAGCTATCTTTAGATGCTGCGAAGTGAATGCTTTCAGAATCGGTGGATGTGAAGTTTGGTTATCGATTCCCACGAAGTCTCCGGATGCTGGCGTCATACAGTTACACTTCTTATTTCGGCACGGTATTGCGGTTGAGAGAAAGGGAATTACGCGTCGATTATAGTGTGAAAGTGGCCGATCTGAATTGTTACAACTATTCTATTTGTTGCGACAAGTCTCGCCCAAACACTTTAGTAAAGAAGGATGGATGGCCGAACACAAACCATAGCCTAGCTATTCATGCGCAAACAGTGGCCTGTCGGGTTGAATGTCTGCAATAATATGTAAAAACGGCCGCATGCCAAAAACGTGGTTTCTATCTGTTACATATTACATCCTAACGAGCACCGTAGTCAAAGCCCGAAAGTACAATAACAACAACCACATGGGGTTTATGAACAATATTTCGACACCTCCCAGTCTGATGCTGCTATCGTGGCCTTAGTGGAAGACGCTTATATCTCGTGTGCTTTCACATTAATTTACTTCAACATAGTCACTGTAATTATTTGAATGTTATTGGTCATGATTAGCTGATAGTGTTCTATAATGTTCTTCATTCATTAGTTTGCGAATTCCGTCATTTTCAAACGCTATGTTACCTTAGTCTTTATAAAGGCCATGATATAATTACGCTACTGCATAAATACCTTTATCAAACACTCACTTGCACTCGTTTGACGCGTACATTCGCATGTCCTTCAATCAACCATCTACTTGATTACTCAGATGAGAGGTGGTCAGTAGCGAAGTACTTCTACTTTTTGGAAGTACTCAAGTAGTTTTCCTCTACTTTGGGTACTTACTTAAGTAGGTCTGATTTTCTCTGCTTCTACTTCGTAATATTTTGTGATCGACTTACTTACTTCTCGCTATTTTCAGTTTGTCAAGTAGAAGTAGTTTAATCCCCAATACGTAAGATAGTCCGAGGAATTTCGGCGCTGTTTTCACGGAGTAACAACATTTAATATTCTAAAAAGTCAAGTAATGCCCAGAAATTTTGGTGCACTTCGCGCACAGTAGTTATGGAGTCACATGTGTTTGTCAAAATTGTTGATGTAAGGTGTTCTTTCTAATTCTCTACTAGTTGCTGACGATTAGGCTACCCTTGACGAGTGTCAGCCGAAAATATTCGGGTTTATTTCAATATGAAGATATACTATTCAATTGTATACGAAAGTATCAGCGAATATGATTTAGGTACCTGATTGCTCAGGACCGCATTGTCGTCCATATCAAATATTTCATCACAGTAAATATGGCCAACCATAACGCTTGAAACTACCGTTTCGCAATCTAGCATTTGCCTATCATAGGTCTATCGTAATCTAGCAGCCCATAACGTGTCCTGCTAATCTGGAAAATCCGGCTTTTTCTGAACGTTACACCTGTTTTAGCAGATCACCTTTGAAGCATTATATGGACAAAAGACATAAAATATATTTTCCGCTTTTTAGAAGTGGTAGGCCTATATTTGCATTTCACTTTCAATTCCGAGTATCATACTTTGAGTTCTAAGTACATTCAGTTCTTTTGTCTGCAGAACATTCATGTTGCAGTGAAAAAGAAAGTGTTGTGATGCCTCTATTTTCCGAAAATAAAGCAACATTAAATATAAATTTAACGATCCTCAATATTTGTTATCAAAGTAGGCCTATACTAATTGCGCAAAGTATTTAAACCGTATCCGATACAACTTCTCTGTATTGCTATTCTCCTAAACTTGGGCCTTGTGGCCTTCTATTACGGGGTAGGGCGCCAGGCCATGATGTTCTCTAAAACGGAGTCTTCAAGTAAACCGAGGGTTAGTATCGCATTTTCATATCAATACTATTATTTGCATCCCATGATGCGAAAGAATGCATATTCTGTCGAAAATTAATACCTCCTGGATTGCATCAATACAAACCAAGCTCTCTATACCTTACGCATAGCTCAATTTGCAGCTTTTGGCAGTCCGTGCCAACGAATTGAGACTGTTTTCAAAACTACTTACTTAACTTGAGTAGATTTAAAGTCAGGCAATTCCACTTTTACTTAAAGTAGTTGATGTTGCTTATGGAAAAAGTACTTCTACTCGTACTTGAGTAGATTTTTCGTCGCTACTTCTACTTCTACTTGAGTAGCTTTCTTGACTATACTTTGACCACCTCTGTGTGTAGATCAAACAATGAATAAACACGAACAATCGAACATGTACGACGGACATAGGCAGGATGGCAGAATTTAAGCAATGACCTGGCGACGTAGATGCACAGTTTTTATATGGATGAAACTGATATTTTAGTGTCTAAAATCTAAAATTTGTTGATAGGTCGAGTCAGTCATTTCATTTCTGTCTACCTTCGCCGGAGCGTATCAAACATTAGAAACAATACCCTTTACCGCTAGCGGCAGCAAGTTTATTTTTCTATGGAGGCGGAGGCGTTACTCGCGTGATTCGTACGAAGAACCAGAATTTTCCCAGTTAGTCGAGACCTTTTTCCCCTTTGCCGATCTCTTATAAGCGTTTTAGGTGCAGAATACGCGATACTACTTTCAAATTACAGGTCTCTTGTTGATTCTGTGACTGCATATCAGAGTAATCGATACATAGTGGCTCTGCCTGTTGTACTCCCCTGTGGAAGTGAAACTTTATATAGAGAACTGGAATACTTTGGTGTGAGCGATTGATGGCAACTGCAGCGGACCCACTGTCTGCGGGCGAAAGTAAGTTGTTTAATTTTTACCGCACCATGACTGACTAACCAACTTGCATTATTCTATATTTATAGACAATGAAAAGAACGTGAAGGCAGAGGTTGGTGTCCATTATCCTCGCTCTATTGTTAGTGTTAGGCCTACTCGATTAATATAACATGCAGACTATTTAATACACAGTCGCAGCCACTGAACGAAAATATGATGATGAAAGAAACTGCATGTCGATGTATGCTACAATTCATCTTACTTAACCCTGGCCTGAATGTAAAATCATGATGACAATTCATTGTCCGCAGAACTGGAGCAATACTGAAATTATGTTTCAGCTTTAGTTCAGTTGGCTGCTGTATCTATCATCAAAGTGAATTGGAAAATTAGACATTTACTGAAAGGATAGTGCTGGGAATTTGCACAACTGCTATTCCATCTTGGTCCTCTAATNTTCAATAGCTGCCGTGTCATCTGTAAGGCTGGACAAAATCTAGTGCTTAGGCTAAGTGATGAGTATCGAGCGTAGAGTCAACTATTTTACATCACAATAGTAATAATGAGTGGAAAAGCTTAATGCCGGTATGTATCAGTAATATTTTTGGACTTTCTTGACCATGACAACCGTTTCGTTACGCTTTGTTACAATGCAATGATTGGATCCCTGCTAATTGAAGTACCCTTTCTTTATATGAAGAGTAGTCCTACTAGCCTTGTACAACATGTGTTTGGATGCTACATAACTAAAGATGATATTCTATATAGGGGCTCACGCTCGGCAAATACTATCAAAACTATTTCTTGTTGATAAAATAATAATGATACTCGAATTGTTGTGCTGAACCTTCATCGTCTCCACTCTCCATCAGAATATTAGAATTTTTTGTCTATTTATGTCAAAACTTTCTTTGCAATGATTATGCAAATCTTTTGATCACTATCAGCTATCACCGCTGTTCTTGTTGTTGATTGTAATAGCCTCATTACATATATTCCTGTATGGAATTGGAATTGGTATCTTGTTTCATTTTTTTTTTTTTTTTATCAGATTACTTGAGCTTGGAGAATCATAGCTGCTCGCATGTTATATGGGGCAAAACGTACCGAGATTCCAGCTTGGCGGTATTCAATAGGCGATTAATTGTGGCTGTGTAACTTGGTCATTTTTGTCAGGGTCATACTCTGTACATACCAATATACCACTGAGTGTGGTAACATATGATACACTCCCGCACTAGTCAAACCCATGTTTCAGATGCAATACAATTTTATGAAAAACGNTGNAATCTAGAACAGNGANTCTCAACTTTTGACCTTNTGGGCNNGTAAAACACGAATGTAATTNTNGNGGNCTNGCAAACTTNNAAAATCNAAATNAACCCAAATTGCAATTACNNCACGTTTGCAACTAAAATGTAAATATTGCCGCATTTTGATATTAGACATCCTATATGTGATTCAATTGATGTTTCTACACGGTGAAGGGCTGTTAAAAACCGCCAACTGGCGTTTGATTGTTTGGTTTCTTCTGAAAGGAATGCAAGTTTGCCGTTTGCTGGCCTTTATGATAAATGTCACTAAATTGTACTGTGGAAATTTAACAAACTTTGTAGCTTTCGCATAACTGCCCCTAAACGAGTTTTAGGCTACTTTTAAAAGTTGCGTGCAATACTTGTAGCATAGTTTTGTTAAGTGCAAAGCAGCGTTGAATTAAACAACATCATATTCTCCTGCATTTTGGGGCCTGCAGAAGATTTGATTGAATTGATATGAACCANTATCTTGTCTCATACCGAGTAGTCTATTTGCTGTAACTAATTGTTAGCCAGAACATGCATGTGATGCGCCTAACTAATATTGCGAATGTGCTTTTAGCATGCAACAAAAAAGAGGACAGTTATCAATATCATCGAGTTATTGTCTGCTTTACATCAACAGTTGTAAGCTTATTATCATTCCTTGGCTCAGGCTTTTAATGTTGAGCTAGTCAGTGGTCACATCAAACACAGTCATATTCAGTACTAATAGTAATAGTAACCATCAGTAATATTTTGATTTCGCGGCAGTCAATGCCTTCTGTAGATAATGAAGAAAGAAAATGTGATGCTTTTTTGATCTATGTATGGTTGTAAGAAGGAAGTATCGAATTGTGTGAATGACTTCATCACACTGACGCATAGCAGTCTACCGACAGAAATATATGATGGATACAGGAGGTTGAACTTCTGACTTATTGCAATCCTGCAAGCCAGTCCAAATGGCCCCTACAGTCTTTGAAAAGCGTATTGTGTCCTCTAATATGGCAGTACATTTATTTCTTGTAAAGGTCAAGATGCCTTAAGGGGACTAGCAACCCAAAAAAATCAAACTTTTGATTTTTTTTTTCTGGTAAGAAATATTAACATTCTATCTCTGCTGTCACCTCATGGCCGATTTTCACCCAAACAATAACTTAAAACTGCAAAATTTCGATTTTATTTTCCTTTGATAATTGGTGGGGGGAGTTTTTTTTTTCAAGTTCCAACCTAAAGATCGCATGTTTCGTCCGATGACTCTATAACGTATATGGTTTGACAGTTATAAAATATATCTATCTATATTATCTCCAGGTACAAATTTGTTAGATTGTTGTCAGTCGGCATTCTAGCATTCTGGCACTCATTCTTATCATTACATCGGTAACACTTGTTCATTGACTTTTTACGTTTCAAGTGTTTGGTAGTCGTTTTCTCAATTGTAAAATTTTGTTACGTTGCATCACGGCAAACCAAAAATTTGTTTGAAATATTTGTCGTAAATGCGTCACACTCAAGGTTTTTTGAAAAGCTGAGATTCAGACCTGTAGATGCTAAAAGTTTTTAGTCATAGGTCTACCATGTCAAGNGNTACAGAACGTCACAGTAAACTTANAGNAAATTTATGANAANNATTGGGATTTTTTTNAATTNTTGAATTTCGAAATNAAATTTCTCCGAGGTGGGTTGCATGNAATCCTTCAAATTTTAGCATANNNNANCNCTGTCCTAGTACTTNNTAAANAAGGCGTTAGATCGANAAAANGNGCTTCACAATATCGAGATTTTGCATTCCCCGTGTCGGTGCATTTTCTGTCCTTGAAATACAAAAAAATCTGCAGGGTAGAACAAAAATCTTTGGTTTTTTGTTTACAGCATAGCGACATCTAGCAACTGTGAAAATTTCATGGTGATGGGGGNAGCCATCCGAAATTTAGGTTTTTGGGTTGCTAGTCCCCTTAATCCATGATGGCTTTGTGCAGAGCTCAAGTCTGAAATTGGTTATGGTTAATTAAATTAAGAACCAACCATTCGCCTGGACCTCTTCATCAATCTCGGCTGATGTCATTGACTTGAGTTAGCAGCTGTGTCACTCATTTTCAAACCATATTCAGTCTTGTTTGTCATCACTCCCATATTATTCTAATTCCAAGATGGCACTTGTGCAGTTTTAGTGAAATGATGACCCAGTTCAATGCTCACCAGCCTCAACTTGGTTATGGTGATGCTTTTAAAAACTGGTGATATGTCGGCAACGGATTGTTCCCTTGCCCCACGCGCTTTGAAGGTTCACGCAATATTGCACCTTATGTACAATATTCTAGATTTATAGTTGTGTTCTTNATAATATCACAACACCAAATGTATCGTTATATTTGTGCATCAAGCTAATAATATGCTGAGGTTGTGACTTATTCAACTTCTCCCATATTCAAATGCCATTCCAAAGCAGACTTTGTATGAAGTTGATTCATCTGCTGTCAATATAGATATCAGAAACCTTCCTGTAAATCATGCTTTGCACGACTGCACAATGCGCATACCAGTGAATAATGTTGACCTATGCATTGTCAGCCGAAAACGACTCTCACTAAATTTTAGTGTCCTGCTCAGTGGCGTATCCAGGGGGGGGGGTTTTAGGGGGTCGGAACCCCCCCTTT
>ATSW01004542.1:0-15349 GCA_000444245.1 Botryllus schlosseri
ATATTAGTTTAGTATAATAGTATTAGTGTTAACAGCTTATAGATATAGAAATATAATTAAGATGGAAATGGCTCTTCTGCACGTCTCTGTGATGCAGCTCAATGTCGCATTTTCATGGTCGATTAAAGGCACCTGACAATCCTGAGTTAAAACTCAACTTTATTTAGTACTCGCAACCCTCGACTATTCAGAAAAGTTGGTAAAAAAAAACTACTTACCGGCATGACGTGGTCACGAAAACTCCGCGAATCGCGATATTATGCAGCTCTTGACGTACGGGCATCGATGCATAACGGGATGTGGGCAGTTGCTCTCTCGTTACTGGGTTGGTGCAATGATCATCGCAGGTCTTGTTGAAGTAGGAAAGTCGCAGATCCTTCCTGCACTCTATTCTGAAAGGTTCATAATATAAATCATCTTACATTGCCTCGCAATTGATTGATATCAGGAAATGTCGTGCTCATAATCGTGACATCTCGCGAGCGTTGNACTGTACTTACGTGTTTACGACTGTACGTGTACCAGAGATGAGCGAATTTGGAATTTCTACGTTCTAATCCAATCCAAATCNGGAGTTTCAAATTCTAATCTAAATCCAAATCCATAACTTTTGTAAACTTANATACCGCGTCCAATCCTAATCCGATTCTAACTTGAAATTTGGAAAATATACAAAGTTTTGTAAGGGAGGAATTGGAAATTTTTCTTTCACAATCAACAATNCTCTTGATTTAAGATAACTCAGCATAGGGTTGCACCTCTCATGTTTATTGNCACCGGGTGCTAATTTATGACATAATAATTGTATTTGTTAACGCAGGGTGTGATCAGACCAGTTGACCGTACCTAGAGTCNTATCGGTCACACNCTGTCCTACACCGTTAAGNTCATTAATTGTTGTTTCATGTGCTAATGTTGTTTTCTTTACGGTTGGACAAATCAATAAATCTCTNTNTCTCTCTCTCTCTCTCTGTACAATAGTGTAGTGTACCATAAGTACATTAATAACTGATCCAAATAAATTTTGTCGCCATTCGCCACACGACATATCAATCTCCACCAAAATCTGTAAATCCAATCCAAATCCTATTCCGTTCAGACAAAAATCTCCAATCCTAATCCGAAAAAAATGCACAAATCCGTTTTTTTTCCAAATCCTAATCCTAATCAATGCTCATCCCTGACGTGTACCTAATGCCGTAACGGGTGAATAACGATGGTCACGTGTCGGGGTTTTCCTTGAGCACATGTTTCTTGCTTTATGATAATAATTCGAGATGAAGCAATGTGTAGTTGGAACATTTGGTTGCATTAGGAGTGAGTTGAATTAATCGTTTACTTTAATATGACAGTCTAACTACAGCCGGTCTAAGAAGCTTCTACAAAAGCATATACCTACTTCGATTCCATGTATTTCACGAATCCGTCGTGTATTTGTTTCGATTCCACTCTGCTGCAGTCGTGGTCTGCCATAAATCTCGTGCTGGATGAAAAACAAAGTGCATAAGCACTTACCTATAGATGGCAGTTGCGGGATATTTGGGCAATTTTTCAAATGGTTTGAACAGTCACTCCGTCAAATCAATTTATCGTAGGCCTGCATATGCCAGCCGTAGTCTCCGCAATTACCACCAGGTAGGAAATGTAGGAACGGTAGGAAATGCCGTACTTTCTTTCACTCATGCAGTATCCTTATACATAAAGCCTTATAGTTCGTGTGGTTCGGCATTGAATACATAACTATATATCCTGCTCATATTCCCTTTTGCACACACGAGTCGAGTTAGCAGCATCACGAATTCAATGATTTATAGTCAAAAGCTTCATTCTAACCACTCGTGCCCGTTTCTCGCGAATGTGAGCAATTCCTTGTTTGGGAGCCGTGAAGATGCATTTTTTTAAAAACTAAATCACATAATGAAATAATTAGTGAATCTCACTTAAAATTTGGAATTGCCATGTTCGAACTTCGGCCCCTCCGGTGACATCGAACATAGTTCGCTGGAGTTGATGAACAACCGCGAAGGAATGTGTTTTGAAAGAGAATCAACCCGAATAATACCTGTAAACAATGTATTACCTACAATATGTCGCTTTGCCAAATAATTGGAATTTCATTTTGAATATTTGATTCAATCACCTACCTTTAACAGCATTCTCTTTACCTTTCCTTTAATTGTCGCGAAGAAGAGATCTCTTTTCTGAGTCCGAAAATCATATGATATCCTATGGCGCGGGCACCGTTTTATAGGCTTTTTTATCTGAGGTTTTCCCCAGCAAAGACACTCCTTGAATAAAAAAAAAAGTTTATCTTCCGAAGATGATATTTCGATATCTTTCAAAGTTTTTTGCACTGTTTCAATTTTGCTATCACTGTGATTACCGGATTGCTTATACCATCAAGTATATGGAGATATCGTACTTGGAACACCATTTTTATATTTTTTGAATAATACGTTGTATACATGATAGATCTTTCTACGTGATGTCACGAGCACGTTAGTGCACTCATAATAGACCGACGCCGGGAAACGATTACGTAATATCACGTCTATGGTCATTGCATTATCCGTCTGGTAAGCTTGAATTACATATGAATTCCCACAAACGATTTTGTCCGGTGCATCTTTGGATGATGCAACCAGGGTTGCCCATTACGACGATTGCGATCTACTGATCGACTGATCTACTGATTCACTTATCTACTGATCTACTGGTCGATCACAAAAGCATTCCCGGTAAATCGCACTGTCCTTTTCACAGAACGCGAAACAGTACTCACGCAGGGCAGGGTAGATGAAAATTGATATCACCAGCCGAGAAATAAACCTCAATTCGATAACCATGATGCCAGAATTATATAGCTGAGCGCGCTTCATGACTTTTATAGTCAGCAGCTTGGCAGATTGTAAAATTGGTTCGTGGACATGTGAACCTGAACATGCATCTCAATAGCTTAAGACACATCAGCATGCAATTTATGATCATGTGGATTGAATTTATGATTTAAAATGTTTTAGGGTTGGGTTGGGCCTGGTGTTCGGGTTGATTCTTGTGTTAGAATGTCCCGTGTACGGCCGTCCGTTCGGACAAAAAGAAATGAAAGGTCGGTATATTCATTATATTGGGCCAACATGACATAAAGAGTGTTTTCAATTACAATTCTGGATTTGCACGGAACAATTTATAGGGCTTCGACATAGGGAATTTTCCGAAAGTATTCTCGCGCCCTAGTTCGGACTCTGACGAAGTCAAAATTACCGAACTTTTCGCATTGCAATCAGCATCTGTACATGGAGCTTTTTCTTAATTCTTGTCATCGCAACACCGTTCGTTTCTATGGGGAATCCATGTTTTACCATTGGAAGTTAATTTAGGCTGCTCACCGCAGAGAAAAATGCGCAGGCCTTGAACCCAGAAATGCTCTCAGCTGGCCAAGCTTGGTCGTGACCCGTGGTGTATGTTAGTCGAAAATTCAATTAATCAATTAAAAATGAAGTGATAGGTTTGGCCATGTTGGTGGCTACGATATATATAGTAGAAATACAGTATCATACATTTTCTTGTTTTATACGCTGTCTTCGAAATGCATTGCGTATGCTTGGGATCTCACGCTAGACCTTGATGCCCGTTGTCCCGCCCGCCGGATATGTATTTCGTTCGTGACAAGTGTTCACCATTTGCCAATGAATGTATAAAAAGTAATGCGTGGATTTGTCATGCAAACGGGTGAATATTAGGGATGGTGTGAACCTCTGAAAGGTTCAGGTTCGTGTGAACGCGAACCTTTTTGAAAGGTTCTGTGTGAACACGAACGTGAACCTCGTGACGTCACGTGACGTCATATTGCTAATTCCAACCCTATCCTTCAATGAAATGATAGCCTATATTAATGTACACGATACCTAGTGACGACTCGGGCAACATAGCGTCACAATGCTGAAGTATATATTGACGTTTTAAACGTCGCCAAATATATCAACTGGGGCAATTAAATGATATAATAATCCCATAAAATCAATATCTTCCGCCTTTGCCAACAATTTCGACGAGGACTTACCAGGGAATATAAGGAAAGGTAGGTGTATTTTTGTCTTTGATGTTTTTGCAGCATATACACCGAATCATGATATACATACACACGATCTGCGCATATGCATACCATGATTACATTATGTGCATATGCCGCCGGGCATAGCCTTGTAGCAGTGTTGGGATGGCTCGAGTCATGACTTGACTCAAATCAGACTTAAATCACCTTTTTCGTATGATAGACCGGAAAATGTATTCGGCATCCGAGTATTGCTACATTGATTTTGATCATGGTGTGAACCGGGTATCTATGCTTGCTACTGATATTACCCCATTAACAAGATATACAGCAGTATAGCCAACACCTCAATTGCACCGATTTGGTTTTAATGATACAGTAAACATGAAGTCAAGATTGACCCCATGCGCCTGCTAGATTTTTTACATCAGAAAACGATATCAATCTCATTGATTGGTCGAATAAGCATCATTCAATGACGACATAGCTTATTTCGCTCGTGATGTTTTGTGATTGCGGGTCAAGCTGGATCTTTCGAGCAAACTTTTGCAACAAAGCAAGTGAAACTTTTGAGATTGTCAAGGTGCATGCTCGTTTAGTGTTGATTATTTTATGCTGCCAGCGCCATGCATGGAGTGGCCTGCAGTTGAAATGCAATAAATTTAAACCAACGATGTTATAATGAAGTGAAAATTGTTATATATGAAAAAGGTTCACAGTGCAGAACCTACCAAGGTTCTGTTGTGAACGTGAACCTCTAAATTTCCGAGGTTCACACACAGAACGCGAACGTGAACCTCGCGTTCACACCATCCCTAGTGAATATACTTTCGTCAATGCTGTTCGAGAGACTTCTCGCGCGAAGACGGCCTTATTTAGTTGTGGTTAGTGATCGGTCGTTTCCATTTCGTATAGCCCGGGGCAACGAATCGATATGGAAGTCAATGTCGTTTGTGGTATTCATGGTACTTTTCGACTATACAACGGTCATTTAACACAACGCCGATAATCTTTATTATGATTTCGTATCTGCCGACTCGCGCAAGCAACAGTTCTAGTTTTTTAGAGCACCGCTTACGCGAATCAGATGTCGTGGCGAGGAGGAGCCCAGATAAACCTCCGACACAATGGAATGAATCCTGGTCCGTCGGACTCGAATCCGCAGCTTGGTGCTGCAGCCGTGTATCATACCACTACGCTATCTCGTCGCTCTGGGTGGCGATGGTGGTGCTACTGAATGCTCTGCTTTCTATGAGGTCATCGGTGTACCGCCGCCGGAATTCCCCGCATGAACGATTCTTTCGTTTGGCAGGCGCTCGATGTACGATCAGTTTACTGCAGATTGGTTGATATTCAGCAAAGCCGCACTCCCGAGAAAATCCGAGCAAATTTGCCTTATCCTTCAAATCGTACGATGCATTTCGAAAACTAACGGCCGTTCAGCGTACGTGGCAGTGTTGGGATGACTCGAGTCATGACTTGACTCGAGTCAGACTCCATCACTTTTTTCGTATGACTTGACTTGACTCGAGTCACTTTGTTAAAATGACTTGACTTGACTCGGCGTATCAGAAATGTGGATTGACTCGTGACTCGAAGCAAAATTCACGAGTCAATTTCAAGTCATCAAGCAATCGATGTCGATAAAAATCACTGTATCTTGCAATCGGATTGTTCGCGAAACGCTGGTGTAACCCGTGAGAGCGACCAATCATTCAATGATCGTGCGTTTTACTGAGCCTCCATTGTTCTCTCACAAATAAATTGACCGCTTACGAAGTGATCGAAGCTTACAGCTTACGCTGTCGTAAACTAGTATAGTAAAGTATTTTAATAGAAAAATGTATATTACTGTTCTCTGTACCTGAACCAAACCTCTTTATTGAAATGAAATTCGAAGATAGTTTATATAGTCCTCGACCATTGGCGCAGGCTCGAATTGTATCATATCCATTTGTAAATAGGTAATGTATTGCATCTTATCAATTCGTTTCTCTATTCTCTATATTGGCTGGTAACTATAAACTGAGGCTATGTCATTATACTTGCGTAGTTTAGCATTTCTACGTATATGTAAGCGATACAGCGCCGTCTTACGTGTATATTTAACTTCATATTCGTTCATCGGTTCAAAATCAATGACCAGTTAATCTGTATTTTAGACAGCTAGCAAAATGCAATGGCGTAGGCATTCGAAAAGGCAACTTGACTTGAAATGTGACTCGATTCGTGACTTGACTTGACTTGACTTGACTATACTTGACTCGAGTCACCTCCAGAAATCGAGTGACTTGACTTGACCCGAGTCACCTTCGAAAATCGATTGACTTGACTTGACTCGAGTCAAAATGTGCAATGACTCGAAATGACTCGTGACTCGAAGGTAGTGACTTGATCCCAACGATAGCGAACTAAATGAATGGCCTTCGCGAGGATCGACAAGGAATGCTTCAGTTTAATAATTTGGTTCTCCATAGTCTTACTATGAAGAGTGATATTGTGATGATCATTACCGAATGGCTGTCCTTGTCTTAAATTTGTTTTCAGTGAATCTAAGTCGGTATCTATAGTTAGAATAATAACCAAAGATACGTTAAGTCGTAGTACGTTTTCAGTGTACAGCTAACAAGTAATTTACTGATAGATTGTGTATGTATTTCTGCAGCGAGTAGAGTAGAAGGTCGCTACATGTGCACATGTGATCCACATTCATCAGCGCCATGAAAACTTGATGATTTATAAGGCATAGGAGATACACCGTATGACTTAGGATAAACGGCAACAGTGGTCGGAAAGTCAAGCGAGTCGCTCTTTAACATAGGATTTGCAACAAGAACTAACCTTCGATATAGGGAACTAACGCCGATATTAAAGCGTGTCGAATTCCGGGCTTGTGATCTAATATGACAAAATATTCAAAGATGAGTCAAATTGTTCTATTCAAAAATGGAGTATATAGGAAAAAGACGTAGTTTATTTTTGTTCTAGATGTTTTTGCGGCATATACACCGACTCGTGATATACATACATACACAATCCGTGCATATGCTTACCATGAGTGCATGATGTGGATATGCTAAAATGGTGTGAACCTCTGAAAGGTTCAGGTTCGTGTGAACGCGAACCTTTTTGAAAGGTTATGTGACGTCATATGGCCAATCCCAACCCTACATTTCAGTGAAGTGATATATTAATGTACAGACACGACACCTAGCGACGACTCGGGCCACATTATGCCACAATGCTAAAGTACACACGGTCGCATAACGCCGTGAAATGCAGCAATTGGGACAATCCCGTAAAATCAATATCTTCCATGGATTTGCCAACAATTTCGACGAGGACTTGCGAGGCAATATAAGCTTACGCCTTAACGGTCTAGGCCTCACCGGACAATGTATTTGACGTCTGAGTATTGCTATGCCTTGATATTGAGCAGAGTGTAAAGGGGTTTCTTTACTTGCTATCGGTATTACCCCATAAACAAGTTATACAGCAGTAGTCAACAACCCAATCGCGCGGATTTGGTTTTTATGATACAATAAACATATTAAATTAAGATGGACCCCGTACGCCTGCTAGATTTTTTGACGTTAGACAACGATGTCAATTTATTCATTGATTGGTTGAATAAGCGCCATTCGCTGACTACCTATTCATGTAGCGTATTTCACTCAGATGAAATGCAATAAATTTCAACCAAAAAACCTCTACCTCTAAATTTCGGAGGTTCACACATAGAACGCGAACGTGAACCTCACGTTCACACCATCCCTACTAAAAATCTCTGCAACGAGTCGATTGCGTACTACTACCCAGCAAGCAACATTAGGTCCAAACGCTCTTCGTTGGAATGGGACTATAACCAGATTCAAATTAATGAATGCTAAAGTATGCGCCCGAAATTACCCGACCTCGATCTGACATATCTATTTCTCCTACCGATACATGTCCTGTGGCGAGATAGCGTAGTGGTATAATCCAAAGCTACCAAATCCAAAGTCGGCTTATACGTAATAAAAAGTAAGAATATCGGCCTGGTGTAAAAGACCATAGCCGACAAAAATCATGAATACCACAAATAACAACAGCAACCGTTACATGTTAACATGTCACTTCGTTTTCATCACTTTTTATGTTATCCTCTGTTACTTGTAATTCAGTTTTACACACCTCCTACCTCAGGCAGGTGGGTGGGTGTTTGATGGAAGACTACTGCAAATCTTTTCGACTTCATATTCTCGCAATCTTGAATCGCAATCGCGAAATTGTTAATAAACTCAACTGAACTCAAAGTGGCAATTTTCGCGAATGGTAGTATTCAATTCAATCCGCAGCTACAACTTTATATAAATCCAATTGTTTTAGTGCAATTTATGTTTTATTAAACAACGTAGATTTTCCAGCAGCAAATTTAGAGTGGCAAATAAATATTAAAATGTACAATAATATTTTTATGATTGTAAATTATATCGTTTACTGATCGATAGTAAAAAGAACAGTCGTACAAAAATAAATATGTAGAAAACGTCTGTATAAGTTGAAGCATCATAGAAACATTTCATTTATAAATAAATGTGCGTGATCGTCGTAGAAAAAGCGAGGAAACGATTATAAATATAATGGTACGCTTGTGCAAAATAAAAGAATCGATAATATATCTAAGAACAATGATTATAAACGTCGCTTCGCTCGCAATGTCAGGAGCCGAAATTTGCAGTTCCCGCCCTTTTCAATAACTGCATTCGAATTCTGAGACCTGCGATTGTAGCTACGCACCTGTCAAAAGAACATTACAGTTATAAGCANTGGACATGTTCGTCGATGCGTTGCGGCTATAGCTAGGCGAGGATGTCGCGATATACTGGAGAGCAATCCTATCAAATTCGGTCTATGGGTAAATGCATCAGAGCCGACAATGCGTTTGGATTTGAATTTGATGATTTGAAGTCCGCTCGATCTTTAGCAGGCATGCATATTTCTTACTATATACCATCCTACATATAGATATATATGCGTCTGGAACCGATTTATAGACAAGTACCTAAAAGCTAAAACAGCGAGCATTCGTGATGGTTAGAATCTGAGTCATATCACAAACCTGCATGATGTTGATAGCTTGAGATCGATGGTCTTTCCAGAGCGCGTAATGAAAGTCTGGTATCGTCCCACCGTCTCTGTTTTATAGAAGTTTCGAGACAGCACCTTGTTGGTGACTGGGTCTTTGCATCTTTCTTCGCATTTGATATTGTAGAATGAGTGAGGAGTGATGTCTTTGCAAGAGTACCTATAGTATATGGTTGTGTAGACGAGGGTAAAATACGTTTATTCGTAAACTTGGCTATGATATTACGCAATGAATAGTCGCCTAAATTACATCTTGGTAATATTGTTTTACACAGTAAATAATAAATAGTATATTCATATTGAAATGAGCCCGAATATTTTCGGCTGACACTTGTCAAGGGTAATCGTCAGCAACTAGTAGAGAATTCAAAAGAACATCGTATATCAACAATCGTATCACAAAATCTGACGTCACCAGCATGGAATGTCGAATACGGGAGCGTTCAATGTATTATTTTTAGATGGTGCACGAACTGTTTTTGTTGACACAGCCTTGGCTGGTGTATTTTGATAAAACAGTAAATATTATATAGCATTTGTGCAGTAATTCCAAACAACAAAATTTAAAATTCAGGATCTGGATGATATATATAAACAACCCGCAATGGAGACGAAAATATATTCCACGCCGCAATTTTCTTCATACATTCGCCTATATTGTTTTCGGCCAATTAAGTTCCGCTTGTGTGGACCTGTCTACATTGCGTCGTTATATTTATGCCGATAGCCATATCTAAGTATAGTCGAACGTGTTATTGTTTAAAATAATGATGTCTGTGGCGCAACAAATCTTTCCCCAGTGCCTCTACGAGATGGCCACCGAGTATTTCTTCTGTAGTTAGTTAGGGAATAGTAATATGCCAACTATAGATATTTCCGAGAATAATGTACTAACCTTTTGAGTGTGTACGCCACGAATCCATCCTGAATCTGTGTTGAACGGTCTTTGCAATCGTGCGTGGTCAGCATTGATCTAAATTTCGGTTAATATTCAATTCCTTGCCAATGCATGTGAATGAATGCCAATATCGCATTCAATCGCCGAAATACCTATATCTATGCATTTTCGAACCAAATGACATATAGTCCGCATATACGTTATCGCAACTTCTGCCAGTAAGAAGAAAAAACTAAGTTACTTACGAGGATATCTCACGTGACCGGATCGTGCTGGCGTAGTTGTAGAGCCAAAATACCGTGAAGGCCTTAAAAACAATACATGATGTATTAAATATCAAATACGCATCGATATAAAGACCCATAGATGCATGCTGCGATGTTGTTATCCATGGGCTATGTCCTATAATATTTCTGATAAAACATCAATATAATACTATAAAGGCACTGATGAGCATTGCATATTTTCAAATTGCTATTGAACTCTCAGTTTAAGAAATCCAGAAGGCTATTCCGCTGACTTCCTAATCGCTCCAGTATGCTAACACATCGTGACCATGGCCAACCTTTACGGACCATGCTGCACCTTACGAAATAGCTATTTTCATTGTGCGAAAGACAAGCGTGAAATATCCTTATACATAGGCTATGTAAGCACGGATTTATTTACTTTTAAACACGAATCGCAGCACATGTATCGAAGTTACTATGGCTATATTCAATTCCAATTCATTATACAATCATTTTACCTTTTTCAAAATTTCCATGTCCACTCTGATGCACGATAAGTTATCTAATCCGTTTAGTGGTGATAGCATAAGTAATAAGCATGAATAGTTGAATACGTCCAAAGTACTCTTCCTGTTCCTATATATGCTGAGTATCGGGGAGACCCCGCGATTTTGAGTTATTCTGCATGTCTTACAGAATGGTATAAAAATTACCACAGAAGAACCACGTGAACAAGTGATTCGCCCATTATTGGTAATTCCCCAGTTTCTTGATCATAAATGTATCTTCTACATCAAGAGGAGGATTAGTTGTACCAGTATAGCGTAATGAATATAACGAGAAAGCCTAGCTAATGTGACGTCACTTACATCTTCGCAATTGCAAATATAGCACGTTGCATCAGTCACGAGTATATCATAAATATACCACGAACCACAGGAAGCGAATATCAAAACTATAAATGAATGGAATATTAGATGTATTGTGCGCGTGGAAACATATTGTGAATTAACAGTTATATTTCGTATTTCATGAGGCAAATGTAAAAATTGTACATGCATGCATGCATGCGGAATAATACTATGCGAGTTGGGATTTAACGCCAAGGCTGCTTATATCATTTGAAGTCGCATAACGTACATTTCACAATTGGGGAGGAACTAAATTAATTAATTTTAGAGTACTTGGAATTCATCATTTTTGTAAGGATACATCGACATGTATCTCAATGAATGTGCAGTGCATCACTGCTCCAATCAGCATAAAGACATTTTATTGTAGTTTGTGGTGTCATCGTTGTATAGTTGCGATTTATACCACTATACATGCAGGTATTGTTAATTTTAAAACGGCGTGAATCTCAGTAGTGATTTCGATTTTAGGTGAAATTTTGGTATGATAGTTGTAAATTATGGACTTCATGGCGGTACTGATACAACGCGATTACGGTCTTTACACACATTGCCATATATCAGTGGTCGGGACCTATGGCTCTTGTGGGCATAATATNTGGCTCTTTAACAAATTTTTAATTTTATAACGAATTTATTAATATTGCAGCAAGTTGTTGGCAAATTTTCATTACGTCTAGAATAATTATTCTCGTGGCAGCCTAAACATGTCTTTGAGAGGCCAAGACAGTGTAACTTTTTTCAAAACCCTCAAATTTTTAAGTTGCTGTCGCGCTGNGATTAACATCACTCGCGAATTCGATCTACCCGACATCGTGCGCCTCGCATTTTTGGATTGCATGATACCTTGATTGATCAAAGATAATAACAGACATGGCGACGCTTGTATGACAATGCAGTTTTAAAATGCACATTTTCTTCCTGATCTACGCCGAGCTTTCTGGTATCACCGTTAGAATGCAGGCGTGTAGCGCAACGTTTTGTTAGCCGAATACTGGAGAAGTCGATCAATATTTAGATATTCGGAGTCAGCGCGACAATGAAATTCGATTAATATCAGTGATTATAAATTCTAAGCTATTTACGAGGATTTGCGCTATCATAGGCAATGTTCACTCTAAGCTGCGCACGTGCGCAATTGCGGAGTGCTGACACGGTCTCTGCGCACAGAAAATCTAAGTTGCGCACAAAAAATCCGAAGTGATGACCCATTGGCCCGTCTGTGCCTCACCTGTGCATTACCTCTCCTTTCGCGCTTTATTTTCGAACAATAAATTTGAAAATTGCTTGATTTTGGGAGTAAAAATGTTCAAAATCTTGTCGTTTATAAACATCAATATAGAAAATACCAATAATAATCATTGAAGGCATCAATGTATATGGTCTACTGCTGTAGTGACCATGTTTGGCTCCACGTACACATGTGAGCAGAGAAGATATGACGCACACTACGAATTTCATGCATTGGTGCTACCAATACGTCACAGATTTTACATTGTGACGTAACAGTTGATTGACATTTATGGCTCTTTCGGAGTTACATTTGAAAATATTGGATCAATGTGGCTTTCGGTCAAAAAAGGTTTCCGACCCCTGCCTTATATGAACCGACTCGAATTGGACACACATTGAAGCATGTCGCAGTTTCTTGGTGAATCGATTTTGTATCTCAACATTATACTTTGTAAGAAAAAAAATGCTTTGGAACGAAAATGTAACGTATTGGTCCAGTTCTCACATTTTGACGCCATTCGACGCGAAACGGAGAGTTTACGAACCACGAAACAAATATATATAAGTGTCCCTTTTAATGCTATAAAATTCGCCATTGTGAATAACCTCTGCTGTCAATATTATCACTCGATCTCCCAATTCTCACCAAGAAGTGCGGAAACATATTTCCAATTCATTTCTTACTGAATTACCGGTTATTATTAATACTATTCAACGCACATGTACAGTGGCGCTTATTGCCTTTTCCAAGCTTTGTGCACCACCACGACACGCATTTTTGAAATGTTCTTACGTCCTTTCCTTCGTAATCTTGAGAAAGACTCTCACTTCTTCTCTTACTCAGACGTCAGTCTCTCCCGCTCCCATGCATCCCCATCGTAGTTTGTTTGTTTTTGGCATGCATGGTGTTTGTCGACTACTATGGTCATTTACACCAGGCCAATTGTTCTCATTTTATTCCGTAGCTGCCGACATGTAGCACGGCGCACTTCTAGGCTTTCTATAAGACACAGTTTACACGGATGAGATGGCGAGGAGGAGCGTAGATAAACCTCCAACACTAAGGTAGGATCGCCAAGAGTGTACACGTTCGTGGCTTGATGTTCACATATGGCACGATATCCATGCAAAATAAAGAGTGTCATAATAGCGCAGCATTCCATGTATGGAGTTATTAAAAATTGTTAGTTTTGGTTAGGTTGTTGGGTTAGGCCGCATGGGTGGGCAACCTGCGGCCGTAGAAGGAAATTTGTGCGGCCGTGACATGTAATTTCATTAGTATGTGCGTTGGCGGCCGTCGACAGGCAAATTGAATTTACAAATTGATCTCTGAATTTTTAAGATATTTTAATTTATCTTGAAATTTTCTTCGCGCTGCGCGCAATTCAGTGCCATACTTACTTTTTCCATTTTAATATACTAGCGCCATTTGCAATCTCTGAGCCCGACAGTACAGATGCAAACAGCAGGAGGAAATGGTGTACCCTATATTGAAATACCAGCTTGGAACCGTGTGCTTCTCACGAAAGAAATTTGTTTCTGGTACATTTAAGCGATTCCAATATATTTTCACTATAGCCTACCGACAATTATGATTGGAGGTCAATAAATAATAGCATGTAGCAGAGTGACTAATAACAATTGATCCACCCGAAGAAGAAGCATCATCTTGTGTAATTTGCCCTAAATTTCCGAAGACACTATCTCCATCGACTCCACCAGTGGATCTGATTACGTGGGCTGATAAAGGATGAATATTTGATAGTAATCTGTGAATCTACTAATAATGATGACGAAATTCATTTGTGAATGTGAAAAAAATTTACGACCATAACGTATCCCTGTAATTAGTCAGAATATGCCCACTCATGATTTCGTTGTGTATAGTAAACCGATATGAGGAAGTATGTTAGTCCGGAGTTCACCGGAAATGGACCTGAACAGTTTAATATGGGTATTTGGCGCTCAGTTAGTTCATTGCGGCGTATATATTGGAATGCAGCCGTAGGGTACGTAAGTAATCGAAATGCCACCGTGAATAGCAAAAACATTGTCCACCCCTGGGTTAGGGCTATGGCTATGGACTGGTTTATACGATTTAGACTTTAAAGCAGTGGTTCCCAACGTGGGCGATATCACCCTCCAGTGGGCAATTTTGAGAAAAAAAGGGGCGAAAATGCCAAAGGAACGTCCTGTGAGATATATTTAATGAACACGGCCAAAAATACACGTGAAGACGGCTTATTTTGCATATGAGACGAAAGTTGGCTAAAAAAGGTTATAACCAGGGCGATTTTTTTGACATATGTCAAAATAAGTCAAAATTTTGCCAAAATTGTAGCGTTAGGTCAAAAAATTGTCAAAATTGTTTGCAACCTGCATTTCGTTTGTGTCGTAAATGTTTGCATGGTCGGTGAGCTTATCATGCGACATTTCACAAATTTCAGCCTTCTTTATAGGCCTACCGTTGTAGACGACACTTTATCTGCTCATTGTGAATCATAAACGGCCAAATAAAACAAATAGATTGAACTGGTGTTATGCTGAACGTACCGCAATATCCTAACTGAAGCAAGACTGCGTGGGCATTGGTTCTTATATCAAGAAGCGCATAATATAAAATTGCGATGCATATAGAAAGCATTGTCAGAATGAAGCAACCGGCCGGAGTGTCACCAGCAGTGTACGTGTACGCACAACTTCAGTGTTGCCAGCCAACAACTGCTGCTGTTGAACATTCTTTCTCCGTTCTTTACAAGCTACTTAGTAAGGACAGACACTTTCTACCCGAGAATCTAAGAAATTGTCTTTCGTTGTACTACAACAAATTTTAATTATTTCCACCATAATGCGTGATGTAACTACTGGAATTCGTCATAGGTCCAGATCTCGTTGACAT
>ATSW01004543.1:0-14503 GCA_000444245.1 Botryllus schlosseri
ATATGAATATACTATTCAATTGTATATTGAAGTTCTGTACCTCAAAGAAGCTGTTCAATTATAGGATATTGTACTTATTATACTTTGTGTAAGAATATCAGTTCGCCTTGTCAAGGAATTCAAAATTCCATTAGTGCAGGGATGGAAAAGATAAGAAATAAAATGTCCTTGAGAATATGTACTCTGGAGGTGAATTTGACTGAGCGAGTAGTCGACGCTTGTCGGCTGCGGTGTTCATTAACAATGTAACTTTTTTGTAAAACTAATGTAGGTTTTGCCCACATGTACTGCTTATCATTAGACCACTTCTACTTAACTATTTTTGAGGCAAAACGACTTACTTTCTACTTATTATAAGGCAGAAAGTACTTTTGGCATAGGTTTGCATCAATTTTATGAGTGAAATTGCCAACTTGCCAAAAGAACTGCACGAAATACGCTTTCCATCATGGTGGCTGCATATATTTTCAAAAATTGTTCCTATTTCTTGTGTCATCAGTCAGTTTGGTATTACTTACTTGAACATTTTCAAGCTTTTATTTTCTACCTCTACATGAAATAATTATGGTATGTCTTGGAAAAAGCTGATTCGACCCTCTCCACTTGTACTTGCATGGCAGAAATGGATTCTGGTAGTGCAATTTATTAATACATCTTGCAACAGAATGGCTTCACGTCATTGCATTTGGCGGCGAAGGCAGGATATCTTGACATGGTAAAGCTTCTGACCGACGGAGGTGCCTCGACGTTGAAGGAAACTAAATTGGGAAAGACTCCGATTCAATTGGCAGCCTCTGCTGGTCACTATGTAAGTCAATCAAATTCGATGCTTGTTTGATTGCTGCTTGAATGGAATTCATATTTTCAGAATATCCATACAATTTGATATATATTTTAGAGCTCATGACAAGTTGCTGCCAATCAATTTCGTCTATCTTCCCAACTTTTGTGTATTGCCAATACAGTCTTAATTATATAACTAGAAAATTATCAGAGTATATTAATTGATGTTTGAAAGTAGTCATTTGAAATTACTGGTGTGGTGGCAGTGTTGATTTCTTGTGATTGGGATGGATGTTTAATTATCTGTGACTTTCAATCGCAGCATACTGCAACTTGTAGTATTTCTTGAATCTATATGCGATCTTTGTTCAGTGTAACATCAATTCTATCATGTTTTTTTTTGTGTGTAACTTGCGATGAATTACGTGAGGTCCTACCATAAAATTGTTTTTGCATTGTAAATGTTGTTGAGATTCAACCAGTGGTTCTATCAGTAAAAAGTAGCAATTTGTGGAGTCACACCGACACAGCAATAGATTAATTTTAGGCTTGTGTTATCATTTTTTCATCTGTAACAGTGCCTTTGCACAAGCTTTTGGATGCCGAGGAATACTGGTTTGCAATTTCAAGTTTTTGCTACTTCTAACCGATATACTCACCACACGAATTTATCCTTATTCAGACAGTCGTGAGTTACCTCTTGAAGCAAACCCACAACACATATGCTTTGTTGGATGATCGTACCTTCATTCAAGACTTGATGCAGATTGCAATGGCGACCACATCACAGATGTCCTCACAACCTCCTGTATACAGTGCAGTGCAGGAAGTTTCGCCATCCCGTATCACGACTGCTGACAGCTTACGTCCTCTCACCCCACGCGGCCGTGCTGGTAGAGTACCAGATCATCTCTTACCTAAAGTTATTGAAGAGAGAGGCAAAATCATACCTCCGACGTCATCCGGACGCAAAATGGGAATACTCGAAGAATTTGTGCTGGCGTCTCCGGCGCCTTTGGAGACTGCTGTGAAGCTTTCCAAGTCTCTAATGATGCTCAGCAATCGTTTCAAGGAGCACTCTAAAGGTCTTCAAGAATGTGCACGGTACAGCGAGAATTTAGCTGTCGAATTGCTTGGAATTTGCAGGTATGCGATATGAAATCTTAACTAAAACAACTTTGAGTGTGACTATGTGCGATACAGCGCACCGAATGGAGCACATGAAATTCTGAAGGCAACGGACAATAAAGGCGTGCCTTTTCTGGATGTTTTAATCGATTGTGAGCAGAAGAATGTGATAGCGGATGCGGCAGTGCAAAAGTATCTTTCCGACGTTTGGGTAACAAGTCTAATATTATTTATGCAGTCATGTTCGTATTAATAGTCTAAAATTAATATCGTAAAAATATTGTATCAATAGTGCTAAAAGGGCTTGAATACGAGTCAGATTTAGGTGTCTGACTCGAAATAGCCTCACATGTAAAAAATAATTCCTATATACCTCTTCTATCATGAGAAGTATAATTTTGTGTAGATGTTGCTGTCAATTATCCTATATAGTCAACAGTATGTGCTATTTGGTAGACAACCCTTCCTGCATATGTCTCCATTTTCTACATGTTAGTATTGTTGTAGTAAATCGTCAAACATCCAAAACTTCAACAGTTTTTTGGTGCTAGGGTGGCACAGACAGACAGACATTTATTGTTTCATCAAACAAACAAAAAAATTGACTGGAGGTGGCGCTATCACCTGCAAAGACCTTGTTCCTCGTCACCGCCATGACAGTGACGTAATGGTGTATTAATTTAAAAAAATATAATAGTGAACAGTCTGCAATTGTAGGGTAGAGAATGACGAAATAAAATAAACACAAATATATAAAAAGACAGCAGTCATGGTAACATACCAGTTGAAGCAATATGAAATCAATAAACAAAGGCACCTTTCTCAAACAATCACCCCTGCGCCATAAATAGGTTAAGGTGCAAATAGAGAACCAGAAGGATCTCTTCTCAAATCCCTGTGCCCATCAATTGTGTTCAGTTTCGGTTACAAAATATTGTTAACTACCTTACCCCAATTTTTATGTAATATATGCCGCGAAATTAAGCTTTACAACAAACTCACGAGTAAATAAATATGGAAACCGTAGAAGGCTGTTGGTATGTGAATCCATTCATGTTTCGCAGGTGGGAAATCTAAATTGGTCGGACGCACGGTTGATACTGCTTTGCCTTATATTTTTGATATTTCCGCCTCTGTGGATATTCTTTTCACTTCCCCTTGATTTTCGTCTCAATAAAGTGCCGATCGTCAAATTTATCGTCTACCTCATCAGTCATATTTACCTGGTAAGTAGGCTCAATGCATGGTTTCACTTTTCCGAGGCCTCTTTTTTATTGGTGAGTGTCAATTCATAGCAATGGCAAATCTGTAGGCCTATTTATTTCTCAAAGCTCTTGTCGTAATTATGACTCGTCTTGTATGTGGAAGTGGTCATGGTAGTCACGCCTTGTATATTTAGACCATAGGTCTCAAACACGAGGCCCGAGGTCGTTTTGAGCGGCCCGCGTCATCTTTTTGGATTTTGAAGTATTCAACAATATTTAACTGCTACATATATATTTTTATAACTTTGAGAACTTAAAACTCACTTTAAAACTTTAAAGTTCAAGTCAGTTACTCTAGAATAGAGGTTCAAGTTCGAGTCATAGTGTTTTGACTCGAGTCCAAGTCATTATGTTCACTGTTAAAATGTCAATACCCAATAATGTGGTAACTTTACTGTTCGAAGTTACAATGAAATTCCGGTATTGGCCTTCCTAGTCTTGAGTCATATGACTTGGTTCGAGTCATGCATAATGAATCAAGTACAAGTCGAGGCAATACAAAATTTGACTCGAGTGAAGTCGAGTCATTTTACGCATTTGAAAAAATGACGCGAGTCAAGTTGAGTCGCCAAAAATTCGCAACTCGAGTCGAGTCATAAATTTCGGACCTATCTTTTCAACTGTCACTTGGGAATTTCTACTTTTACTTTGAATTGAGTAGATATCTATAGTGTCACTTTTACTTCAGTACCAATTTTGACAACTTGATTGCCTCTGATACATAGGCTTACTGGTTAGTGTATTGGGAGCTAGTTGGTTGTGACATGATATCTTTCTTTTCAGATTATTCTTTTTGTCATAACCTGCGCCATACCACTTGTTCCTATATACAGCGATGAGAGATATGACATGATACCATTCTGGTTTGAGTGGATGTTGCTGGTGTGGGTGTCGGGAGTATTAGTAAACGAGTTGACCTCTCCAACTGATAGGTCGGGATTGGGATGGGTAAGTATTAACATTCTTCCTTTTCCCAAGAATTAGTAATACAATCAGCATAGTTTAATTCCATAAAACACCATCTTAAACCCACACTTGACTAATGGATGTGTTGTGCAGTAAGAAAAATGATTACAGGCATAATCCTTGAAGTGTACTCAATGATCATATACCCCGCCTAATCCTACTCTAAATCTCCCCACTGAGGCCTTTGATGCAAATTCATTAGCAATTTTTGTTAGCAAGTGGCAAGTATATTCTACCACCAATAGCTCATCAAAGAATTTCTGGACATTATGTAAGTATTGTACTATTTCCGAGACTTATCAAATTTCCTTGAGTAATCAACATGCTAGTAAATCACGCTTGCTTGATCGGTTATTAAATATAAAGTTTTACACATTCCATGTAATGAATATTTCATTCACCTGCATACTAGATATCTCTCAATGTCATGTGGTCAGATAACAAATTATGTAATTTCATTGCTCTGTCATTCACAGATCCGAAGCGTGGTACTTGTATTTTGTGCAATCGCGGTGGTCGTACATTTGATCGGATTCGCACTGGTTGAAGAAAAGGCCAGACAGGATATTATCTACGCAAGGAATATGTTCTTAGCCGTTGCGATGACACTGTGCTTTATGCAGTTTTTAGAATTTTTAAGGTCAGATTGAAAATGTTTATTAGTGATGAAATCCTACTAAAACTTTCGACTTCAAGTCACATTGAAAATGACTGCTTGTTCAAAATACCGGTCCATGTCCAATGTCCATAGCACGACACCATTGCTATTGGAACATGTATTTGTTCAATGCTGCTTTAGTATCAATGAGAATGATGATGTTGTATAACTAGTGCCAACAGAATTCAACACATTCAATGAATACTTTTGGCTGTTTTTGCTGAACACCACTTGTGATGATGATCAGCCTCTTTATCAGTACTAGATGTGTGTCATACTTTCAGTTTTCATTACCTGTTCGGACCATGGTCAATCATCATTGAAGGACTCATGCGAGATCTATTTAAATTTGGGGTGATTGTCCTCATGTTTATGGTAAGCACTTGTTTCATGCTTTGGATCAGTGGTAAGCAATCTAGAGTTGAATGTTATCTCTCGGTGTCATTTGAGTAAAAATGGAGTAACGCTGACCAGTTAACTAGATGCAGTAGTTCCCAAGATGGTACAGGCTTATTTAAAAACAAAATGATTTGCGTGATGGTGGGAATGATCAGTAGGTAATCAGTTTTTCCGAGTATTCTGGATTTTTTGGGTACCATTTCCGATCACTTACTATCTTCTGCAATCGATGATTATGAATATTTTGTCATTTTGTATATTACCACGCTTCACTCATTCGTTTAATAGTTTCACCAATTAAATGCATCACAATGAAGAAATGGGTAGAAGTCTAAATAACTTTTTATTTTTGCGATCAAACACCCACCTTTGCCCAAAGACAGTAATAATACACAAGCATAACATCGAATAGCATTGAAAATGAAGAAGCATGTGTCAGTACGAGTTATAGGTTGGATATGCCAGAAATAAGATTTCAAATACATGGTAATATTCATTCATTAGAAACCGTGGGAACTTTGTCTTTCCTTTGGATTTGAATCTTCCTAGCGATATGCAGAGAAAAATTCTATGCTTGACAGTACATCATTATATGATGGTGAGGGGGAGGGGTATTCAGTAGCCTACTCATAATAAGACTTTGCTTCTGCTCTAATCTGATTTCACTAGTGTGATAATTTACTGTGGACTGTTGCCAGGTTGCCTTTTCTATGTGGATGGCAGCAGTTTATCAGCCAGTTTATCCTTGTGATGGACAAGGTGGATATTGCCCTAACACTACTACAGCTATAATAGGTGAGTAAAACGATATTTCATATTGATACCCAATATAAAAGTGTAGTTTCCCTCCTATCATGGTATTATTATTGCATTCAACGTAAGTTGAGACTAAAGTAATAAATTCAGAGATAACCTCAAGCAGATTGCGTCAACACGCAATCTGCTCGTGCATTAATATTTTAACAAATTCCACAAAGAATATTTTGTAGTACAGAGATTTTCTTCCTTCGATTTTGTATATGAATACATGCAGTAATGTTAGTGACCAACTTCAGCGCCTGTCTTGATATTGCTTGCTACATATCAAACGGAGTCAAACAGTGGCGATTGAACTTTTGATTTCTTCTGCTAAGGAAGGCAGACAATTTTAACCATGTAGTATGACAAGCTCCTCAATGACTTTGCCAGGCTGTTACCTTAAATTCTACAGAAGACCAAATAACAATGACACTTTTGTTACTGATTATATACTTTCTGCGCTCCTAATCCTACACATCATTCAGATAACGGGCAAATCAACGATCCAGGGTCCAGTCACTATCCTCAATATACCTTCCAACTCTTTTTCTATTCTCTATTCGGTCTCATCGAGCCCGATGTTCTGCCTCCAGTGAGCCGGTGAGCTTGTTAAATACCAAGTTTGAGTCTGGAAGTTTTCAACCATCTTATGCGTGATGATACAGAAGCCCGGAAGCTACCGTTATCCTTGTGCAAGTCGTGTTTGGATTGTACAACATCATCATGCTTATTGTGCTGATCAACCTGCTCATTGCCATGATGTCTGATACTTACCAGAGAATCGAGGTGAGCTTTCTATTATGATATAGCCAGAGATTTGCTGAAATCAGTGCGTTTAAGCCACGAGTCGAGTCCAGCATTCGAGTACCACATGTTACGATGTTGCTATAGCAATATGCGTAAATGCATATTTCTCATGCGAAATTTCGAGACTCCATCCCAGAAAATGAAATGTTGCTACTTATTTTTCGTTTATAGATAATACTCTTATTGTGAAGGTGTATATTTTCATTGCCCACAAAATCAACTGTCACTACTGAAACTGAATTATTGCAATTCATACTTAACTCGGATTCGAGTACCCGAATCGTTTTGGCCAGCCCTAGTCATGAGATACTCAAATTTCAATCTTTTGAGCGTTAGGAGCAGGATTGTATCCAAGTCACAAGTCAATTGATCTTTTATAGTTTTGACTAGAGTCACGTTGAGTCATTTTCAATTCATCACCGAGTCAATTCCGAGTTCAAGTCGGGGAGTAACATTTTGAGTGCGAGTCATAGTGTTTACTGCTCAGTATCGAGTTCGAGTCAGGTTCAACAACTGTGATACTTTTGGTGATGTAGAAGGACTCGGATTCATAATATACTCATTTTTACTATTGCACTCTAAACATGATTTCCAAACAGACAAAAGACAGTTTCAGGGCCTATTTGTAATTTTAATAATAATATGACATGTACAATGACTCGAGTAGAAGTCTTGAGTCAATACACAAACTGACTCGAGTCGAGTCGGAGAAATATTGCGACTTCAGTCAAGTCATGACTCAAGGCATTACAACCCTGGTCAAGATTGATAATTGTATCACAATTTGCACAACTCCCCTGGTAGTGAAGCCTAGCAACTAATATTGCTTCAAAACCGATTGAATCACTTCATACACTATATGATGAATTCCGGCAATTCCAGTTAATACAATCCCTTTTGCTTACAGGCACAATCCGACATAGAGTGGAAATTTGGTCGTTCAAAGCTGATACGAAACATGAAGAAAACAACTCTCTCGCCATCGCCATTGAATCTTCTAACAACTCTGTTTCAGTACATCAAGCTATGTTGCAAATACCAAGGTAATGTCACAACTATTTCTAGGTACAGAGTCAATGTTTTACATGCCCAAGGTGTGTGACGATATTTCATGTGATTTGTCATTCTGAGGAATCATCATGAGATTTTAAATATCGAAAAATAGCATTAGAAACCGTATCTATGTACATAATGACATATCTACTCGTTAAATACATTTCCATAGTGTCAAGTATTGATAAATATTGACTGTTGGATTTGTTTTGTTTTGTCAAAGATATGTGTAACCGTGGCAATTTCGAATTGCCATATGTTATTTATAAGTCAGCCATAGCCCATAGCACAGTAGTGATAACACTGATTTTGCAATTTGTAGGCCCAGCTTCAAATGGTTAGGGTTGCGACAGAAAGGGCATCTAGCAGAAAAACCAAAGCCAAACCATGACACAGATAACTGATCCGCTGTGACAACTCCTACAATGATAACATATGTCTGTTATGATTATGAATGTTGTCCAGTTGTATCAAGTTGCACTCACTTTTCCTGCTATATACAGCACTGCGATATGATCATATTTTCTCACAAATTCCTACACTGTGTTATATATTATAAGCTTTAAACTTGCACTCGAACATTGTTCACTTCAAGATTCCAAGTCACAAGTCAATCTCACTTTTGTAGTTTTGACTCGAATCAAGTCGAGTCATTTTCAATCTGCCACCGAGTCAGGTCCGAGTCGAAGTCAGCTACTAGAGCGTCGAGTCCGAGTCACAGAGACGGAGTCCAAGTCATTATAGCCACTGTTCAGTTTTCAGTTCAATCCGGTTCAACTGACTTTTTTCAACTCTGCTTGAGTGATATAGAATGGCTCGCATTCAAAATATAGCAATTTCCCTCAGCCTTAACAGTTTCTGGTCCTATTGTCCAAGTATCGGGATTGATAGACGAAATACCAATAACGTGGTAACTTTACTATTCTTCAAAGTTACAATGAAATGTCTGTCTTGGCCGTCCTAATCACGAGTCNTATGACTTAGTTCNAGTCATATGACTTGGTTCGAGTCATGCACTCGAGTCATTTTATGCATTTTAAAAAATGGCTCGAGTCAAGTCGAGTCACCAAAAAATCGCGACTCGAGCCATTACAACCCTGGTGACAGCTAAAGCCTACTTAAAGTCTCCGAAAAAGTAGAAGTACAGCGTTACTGACCAGTGACCACCTCTGGTTATTATCAAATATCCCTAGCTGATGGTTGCTCTTACCATGTCACGTTTCATAACCTATTGCTTTTTCATGTTTAGGAAGGATATGTGACCCAGACGCCAGTTTAAACACGGACGGTGATGAGACGGAGAGTTTGCCAGATTCCCGTTCTCCTGATTCCCTAATCGTACAAACTCGAGTAAATTTATTGTCGCTCTCTTCTTTTTACGAACGTTCGCATTCGCGTTGTCGATATTTGTTGCAGAATCGAGTGTTGCCTTCATCGACGTCTGTTACGCCGAACAGCGCTAGCTCACCGCTGCATCGGCAACGATCTTTGCAAGATATCGTCAAATGGAGCGACGTGAAGCAAAAATACTGGGCTTCAAAGGTACGTTTTAGGATTGCAATCATTCAGATGGCATCTGTTACAGTACATGTTTGACAAAGGTGACAGAATTCCAATGAGTCTTAAGGTCTTAGCTAGCAATCCTTATGAAGTAAGACATTACAAAATTAACAAGGTATTTTTATATTTGAAAGCTACTGCACACCCTGAGGTAGTCAACCTAGACGTAGTCATCATTGGTAGACAAGTTGAAGTAGAAGTGATATTAATAATTTCTACTCAAGTACAGAAGTTAAAAGTAAGTGTTTTAGGCCTAGTTTTGCCTGACATGTGAAGACTTTAGAAGTGGAAGTTGTCCAACCACTTGATTTAGTAGTCCAGATTGGCGAAACCTATTGGAGTACTCTGGAAAAGTAGAAGTGCTTCGTTACCGACCACATCTGCTCAAAAATAATTACTTTTTCAAATTTTTGAGGCTATTAGATAAAAATGTTAGGTTGGCTAAACAAACGTTTCACACCACATTTGACTCAATTGCTACTAGCAGATGCAAAGCCACGGAGTACGAAAAATATTTATTTTCAAATTTTACTGTCAACCCCATCAAATTGTTAGGTCGTCTAAAATAATGACGCTTAACAATTTTCGCTCACTTGCAACCGGTAGAAGCGAAGTTATTGCAGTTGAAAGTTTTTGATTTGCGAAAATAGCATTGACGGTTGGGTACTCCCAAAATTATGAATGAAAAACCTAAATAACTTCGCTTGTACCGGTTGGAATTGAGTCAAATTTGTTTAACATTGTTTTTGTAGACGACTCAACAATTTCATGGGGTAGACAGGGGAATTTGAGAGAAAAAAAATCATTTGAAAAAAAATCATTTTTTATAATAAATTCCAAATTTTCTAACTCCTATAGCTTGGAATTGAGCCGAAGATAGTGTACAATGTTTTCTAGCCAACCTAACGATTTTATCGAATAACCTCTAAAATTTTTAACGAAAGTTTTTTTTTAAATCCCGGTGCACACCAATAAATACTCTTGTTCAAATACTTGTACCATCTTACGAACAAATTTGTGATATCCATTTCATTACGTAGCAGGGATATTTAGAACTTCTAGATATCTCTGATTATGTATGAACTCAATCGGTGTGATGTGACAGAATTTTACTTTGGGAAAGCTTCCATACATTTGTCCATAATTCTCATTTTTTTAAATATCGTACTCGCACTTGACACATCATCAAAGCCAAACCTCTGGGGTATAGATAGTATTCTTCGTTACCTCTGTACTTCTCAAACCTTTTTGGTGATATAAAAAAAATAAAGATGTAAAGTGAGTAGGGCAATGAAAGGAAAGTAACTGCTAGTATTAGAGATTTGTTTTTGCGTGTAAAAGGTGTTCCGGCTTTAAAAGCATTTCCTTTTGAACTTCTTCAAAGACCAACAATCGATAAAAGTGACCCAATTGAGCAACTACTTCAGGCTGTGCTTAATTACCTCGGAATGTCGAATTCTACTTCCAGGGAAAACAGTCATCCAGTGACTTTGAGATGAGTGAATACAGAGTGAGCAACGAAAAGGAATACCGGAGTGACAGAAAAAATGGGAACCAGTATGCCTACACCAATGGTGCCGCAAACTGTGCCACTGACAATGTTCCATTCACATTACCCGGTGAGGCAGTATCGGTATGATTCAAAGTACCGTGTGATGTGCAACTGATTCAATCGACAGCCATGATATTGACAGTGCTCGGAAATGCTTTCACATTAACTCCACAAAATGACTTAGAACAGGGGTTCTCAAACTGGAGTACACGTACCCCTACGGGGACACAGATTATTTTTGGGGTACTCGAGCAACTTCGTTTTTCTGGCACTGTGACAATTTTCTACTACCGCGATTTGAATGTTTATGTGACAGTAAGTTTAAACTTACTAAATGCGGCGTTGAAGGCTTTTACGGCGTTGAAGGCTTTTACATTGCTCTATTTACACATGTGAGCAAGATTTTGAAGCTTGTGTATTGTCCAATGTGTATATTATAACAGTTTTCATGCTAGACTTTCGGTTGAACATTACTTACGCATGTGCCTCTCCAAAACACTTTTCAAGAACAGACTAACTCTTACGCATTCAATGTGTGAAATGTTTGAAAGTGTTTTGTCTTTTCAATTGTGTACACTTCATGCTGCATTACTTTAAAGGAGTACACCATTTGTGCAAAACAAAGTTTGAAAACTTCTGATGTAGAATATGGAATCATTGTAATATGGCCGAGAGTAACCCCTGTATAAACGTCGGCACGTAAAACTTGAAGTAGGCTTTAATGAATATCACTATGCTANGTNAAGTAATATCAGTGAAAGAGAATTTGTTCTGTCATTCTGGCTGCATACACGGAATGGAGTTATACAGTACACACAAATATTTCCATTTACNAGTAAANACATCACNATCAATATGCCTAATGCGTTTTGTGTCTATTTTTTCATTATTTATTGCGACAGAATGTTTTGGGCTCTCAGTATCTATCAGTTCTAAATATATGTTATTGATGATGCGAATTTTATTGTTTTAATAAAAGGATCTGATAATACAAGTTAATCGAGTATTTTTGGTGGGAAGACCGTTCAAGCCATTCTAAATTATAACTTGATGAATAAACAGTTCAGGTTGAGGCGTACAACTTGATTTCTGATTAAGGGGTTAATTGCTTTGTTACTGATCACATCTGTTTCTCAGGAGTCATTACTAGTGATAAAGATTACAGGTATAATGAGACGTTAACGAGCCATAGCGCGTCTCCTGCAGTCCGGTGCCTTGATCAAGTAATAAAATTGCCTGTCAGTCTTATCATGCCATTTTAATATATTTGTTAGACAAGTAGCAGGAGATGCGTGTTGAGACGACTCGAGTCAACTTTTTCATATGACTTGACTTGACTCGAGTTACATTGCAAAAATGGCTTGACCTGGCGTTTCAGAAATGTGGATTGACTCTGACCAAAATTTACAACTCAATTTCAAGTCATCAAATAATTGATGTCGATAAATATCGTATCTTGCATAGGTTTGGATTGTTTGCGGTGTGACCTTCATTCATACTGATCCTCCATTGCTATATCACAAATAAATTGATCACAAACGACATGATCAGAAACCAGTAGTAGAGGAATAGTGGTCTAATAGCAAAATAGAATGCTGATAGTGAGTGCTCACCTTTTTTTATCATATAATTTGAATTTGATTATAGTTAATTAATTTATATTACTTGTAAACAATTAACACAGGCCTTAATTATATCTCATGGCTATATAGATGACTAGTTTATTGTACCATATCAATTCGTTTCAATTTTCCGAGGTTTTGTATTCTAATCTGTTTTGCCTGTACAATTTAGCTACGGTACTTAAGTAGTATATTTACCTCTATATTGGAACAGCTTTTTGTAGGTACAGAACTTCAATATACAATTGAATAGTATATTCATTTGATATGAATATACTATTCATTTCTATATTTGTTCAGCGATTCAAAATAAATGGCGACTCATTCTGTATTCTGTAAACAGCTAGCAAAATCATGCCTCTTACTTCGAAAAGGCAACTGGACCTGAATTGTAACTCGACTCGTAACTTGACTCGAGTCACTTAAAAAATTGAGTGACTTAACTGGACTTGAGTCAAAATGTACACTGACTTGAGATGACGATGACTTGTGACTCGAAAGTAGTAACTTGTCACTAACACTGGCAGCTACTCAACGAAGAATTTTTCAACTGCATGTTCATACTAATTATGCCCCCGTACTCGAAATGAGTTATAAACATCAAAATCTATAATATAATTAAACAGCTGAACAACAGTATATTTGCTATTGTAATTCACATTTCTTGCTGTAAAATATGACTTATTGGATACCGGTATGTTTGGCAGATTAACGAAGTCACCGCGACGACAACAATGTTTTCTTTGATAAAATTCGGATATCCCTTGAAAATATTCACCTCGTAATCGAAAGGTATAAGTACAACTCAACTACCTGATGAAAACACATCGCCCTATCAAGTATGCCGGACCACAACCAGCTATCACCAAGCGTGACTGATGACGACCATCCTGGTGTCGAGTATGTAAAGGTAGACATTCAAGTTAAAATACAAGCAGCTTAGTCAGCGCTCGAGATTACTGGACCACGATCTGATATATCGCATTCCGACACATGCCACCTCATTTTAATAACTTGTCCTTTTCATGTTGCCTCTTTACCTTAGGCCCAGGTGGTGTCAGATTTCAAGACCATTCCAAGTCGTTTCGACACCTTCCTATCTGTTCATTGTATTGCAATCTTGTGGAGTTTGAAAGGATAAAATTATTGACCATAAAATCAACTCAACGCAATCTTCAATTAGAATCAGGTTAGCACAATCACAATCTCATACTGGCAAAAACATATGCTCGATAAAAAAAAGGATCTAATGAAAATGTATAGCACANGATTGCACAATTCAAAAATCCAATATGAAATATATAGTGCAAGCCAGCGAGGAAAAATTATCAAATTTGAGGCATTGAATATAATCAGAAGCTATACTACAGAATTTCTTTCATGGAATTGAACTTGATTGATCTTTAAATTCAGAGATATATTACACATTGCNGTATCATATACCGCATTTTGAGTTGAGTGACTATATCACCATGATATGAAATCATTTCTACTACTTGATAGATGTAATAGGTGTAAGCCAAATANAGTTTTATGGCTAATGCATCGTTTGATGAAATGTATCAAAAGAATGATTGTTGTGAATTTGACTTATTGTGGTATCCAAGGACCCCAAAAACCATTATGATACTTTGGATCTGCTTTTTTATCAGGATGAGGGTATCTAACAGGAACAGCAGTTGAATTATACTGCACGAGACGTAGCAAGAGATCCTTCACAACTTCTGGATGGTCGAAGGCAACATTGTTGTGTTCAGAGGGGTCCTTTGCAATGTTGAACAGGTGTATGTGGTTCCCGACTTTTTCAATAGCTTCAACATCGGCTTGTTTAGACTCTGGTGGTTTAACCCACGCACTGAATCCGGGGTTTCCTGTCAGTAACTTCCACGAGCCGCTTCTTATTGAGGCTCGT
>ATSW01004544.1:0-17302 GCA_000444245.1 Botryllus schlosseri
GGTAACATTTGTTGGTGTTGGCCACACCTCGCGGTATATCATACTCTGACAGAATATCTATAGCGCTCGGTGGGTTTCTTAGCATTTGCTCACTGTATTCCATTACTTTCTCGCTCTTATCATCACCGTGCCACCCGCAGGATCTTACGTTAGTGCCTCGGTTAGGTCTCTTAGCACTGTCTCTAATTGCTCGTCATCCTGCATTTTTCTCCTCAATTTTAATCGTCTTTTAACGGATTCTGTGATCTGGTTGTGTTCAAGGTTCCGGCTTCTGTACTTTATGTCATTTCTTGTCGTCCAGGTTGCTTGCTTTAGTATTGTAATCAGTATCGTGAGTATGTCGTGAAGCCGTTCAGGAATGTCTTTTTCGGGTTCCATGTATATTATGGTTTGTATTGTTGCTATTTCCAAACGTTGTCCTATTACTGTATACCAGGCTCTTTCTATGGCGGTTATCGCTTCTTCTGTTTTTTTACATCTAACAAAGATGTGGGGGGTAGTCTCTACCGTATTTCTACAGAGTTGGCATCCCCTTTCTTCCGTTAGCGCTCTTGCGTAGAGAGACTCATTGGTGTTCATAATGTCGCTGGCAATGCGCCAGTTCAGGTCTCTCTGTATAGGTATCAGCATTCTATTTTGTATGTTCATCCAATTGGGTCCTTGCATTTCAGCTATTTGTCGCTCGTGTTTACGTTGGATTGCCCCACTGTATAGCTTGTTATTGTTTCTCATGTTGATGTGTTCCTTTTCGAATCCCAGTTCATTCATTACTCTGATTATTTCTTTCCAGTGTGGACTCGGTGTTAGCGCATGTGGTCTGGTGTTGTTTACTAGGTCGGGTCTGTATCTCCTTAGGGAGAGAGCTAGCTGGTGGTCTAGCCTCATGTCCCACGCCTCCAGTGGGCTGATTTGCGTCCTTCTGAGGTATTTTACCACTGGTTTGATCAGTATTATGTCCGTGTGGGTTGGGATGTCAATGACCTCCCTCCCACCTATACTCTCTTTCTGGATGAGTTTGGCGTATTCTGGTGTTTTTCCTTTTCCGAAGAGGAAAGTCACCGTCGCACGTCTAAGCTCTNCTCTTATACTNAGGGGCATTCTTGATAGCGNCGCTGGATANGTAAAGAGCGGGAGAATGTTAGTTCTCANNAGATGTATTCTCTGGGGCGTATTTAGNTTCATATTCTCGATCTCTTTCATCAAGTCCNGGGCTGTAGCGATCGGGGCCNTCCAGGGTTCGCGTTGGTTTGGGNNCTCNCTACAGATGGTATGNCCCAGAATTTCCATTTTCTGTACCCACTTGATNNCTAGAAGNNTTGGTTGTTTCCCGTTCTCTTGATAGTCAATCCCACTGGTTTTGTTTTTGTTGATCTTGAGACCACTTGCTTCNCCAAAGTTGTTTATTGTTTCTAANGCNTGNTGTGCTTCAGGTTGGTCTTCCAGGGTTANTGTGAGATCGTCGGCGTAGGCNGGGGATATNAATCTTCTCCTTACTCCTGGTAGTTTATAACCTGTGAGGTCTTGTTCTAGGTGTCTGAGNAATGGTTCNGTTGCAATCGTGAAGAGGAGCATGGAGATTGGGTCTCCTTGTTTTATCCCTCTTTNCAGTGGCATGCATTCTCCTACNTCGCCCCCTATGGAGATTCTTGCTTCGGCTTGATGGTANATTTTTTTAAGGAAACCGCAGAATTTCTCNCCTAATCCTGCTCTTTTTAGTNTGTCTAGGAGGAACTCATGGTTGATCGAGTCATAGGCCTTCTCGAAATCAATCGAGATGATGGTGCCCTTCTGTGATCTTCTCATTTCCTCTGCTATCTCTCTTAGCAATAAGTTCATTTGCCCAATTGTTTTGGGGGGATTTACGTGCTGATCTTCATGCGTTATTTTCGGTAGGAGATGTTTCAGGCGGTTTGTTAGTATTCGACTTATGATTTTGTAGTCTACATTCAGGAGACTGATTGGTCTATAGTTCTTTATGTCATCCTTTTCCCCCTTTTTGTAGATCACCTTGAGGGTAGCCCTTGCGAGGTCCCTGTTTACTTTTAGATCACCATATATCTCATTTTAGGCCTCCAGTAGGCCTTCTGCGATGACTTCCAGATTGTTGGTATAGAGCTCGGCGCTAAGACCGTCTTCCCCTGGCGTTTTGTTTCTTTTTTGTTGTAATATTGCAGTTCGTAGTTCATCCTCTTGGATTTTACCATCGAGTTTGTCTCTTTGCTCTGTGGTGAGCGNTTTCTGCATTGCGTCAAGGAAGTNNTCCGCAATGCGGGTGTTCTTGCTTCTCGCCGCATATAANCTCTTNTANAAGCTCTCGACTNTNTCCCTGATCTCTCTCTCATTNTTGGTGATGTTCCCCTCTGGGGTCTTTAGTTGTTTGATCGTCGCTACCTCCCTCCTTTTTTTTAGTTTTTTACATAAGAGATAAGGGTTGTTATCCAGGATCGTGTTCTNGTCTGCTTTTGCTTCTTTTTTTTTGCTTATTTAGCTCCTCCCTTTTTGCCCTCCAGAGGTCTCTTTTGGCTTTTATGTATTCNCGTGTTGAGTGGTTATTGCGTAGGGCGTGNTGTCTTGCTCTTGTTAGAGAGCTTTCTTTCTTTTCTATCTCCTCCCTCTTTTCTCTGGCTGCNTTTTTTGTATATTTGATCGTTANGTTCTTTATACGTNTTTTGATGGCCNTCCACCATTCTACCCGAGTTGTGTAAATGAGGGGGTATAGAGTTNTCCATTTTCCCCACCTTCTCTCGAGTTCCTCCCTAAAATCCTCCCTTAGGTAGGTCTGTGTGTTGTTTTTCCATACCTTTCTGGTTGGATTGTGAACCCTATTTTGCAGCTGGATTTTCGCGAAGACTGCGTCATGGTCCGACATGTCACAGGGTATGTGTTTGGAGNCTAATGTTTTTTGGTTCTCGTCAATATANATCCTGTCCAGTCTGGATTTCCCATTATTGTAGAAGAAGGTGTAGTCTCTTGTCATGCCATGTNNTTCTCTGAAGGTATCTTTGACCCCCATTGTATTTACTATTTGTCTGATTTTTCGTGATAATTNGCGCTCATAATTGTTTGGGGGTTCTCTATCTAATAGATGGTCTTCCATATTGTTGAAATCTCCCCCAATTATTTTACAGGTTGTTCTCGAGTTTCTCGCGGCTAACTGTTTCATTTGTTTTTCCTTTAGTGTATAATCATTAGTGCCATAGTAACTGATTACATCTAAGCGGTTGGATCCAAATTGGATACCGACCTTGACATATCTGCCATCAGTGTCTTTATCCTCCTTCAAAATTTTGACAGAAGTTCTTCTCTGTATGAATAATATCGCGGTTCCTGCAGTCTGTGCGTTTCCTGAATTCCACACTGATTGGCCTTTCCACTCTTTGCTCCAGAGTTCCTCAGTTCTCAGGTCAGAATGTGTCTCCTGGAGTAGTGCGACGTCTGCTCCCGTTTTAATCAGAAATTTGAAAATTGACCTACGTTTGGTCTCTTCGTTTAGNCCATTNACATTNATCGTTACCACTTTTATTNTNTTGTTTGTCNTTNCGANATCTNGCCATTTTTCCTGATTTGTTGTTGGNGGGTTTCTTTACATGTCTTCTTTACATCTTCCACACTTTTCTAGGATTTCTCCCTCTTCNANACAATATAAGTTTCCGCAGCAATCTGCGATTGCGCATTTTCTTTGGCATTCGTTGCATTTTAGNAGGTCCTTATTTCTCTTTTGTTCCTCTGTATAGGTGTAGACATGCTNGTCACTACAACACGCCATCGCGGTGTAGTGCTTGGTTTTGCAGGACAAGCACCTGCTAGTCTCCCCATAGTTTGTGAAATGCATAGCTCTTCCGCATTTTATACACTCTGTCATTGCGACACCATCTGTAGAGAAGCTAAANTTTCTCNTCGGGACGNTCGGNTCTTTTTCAGGGTNTATGGATTTTATAANCTCCGTACTTGCCACTTCTTTAGAGAGGGCGTAGTTTCTTTTTGGGGCATTTGCGCCGCCTTCAGAGTCTGAACTATGTCTCGGTCTTTTNTGGCCAGTGTTGGTGTNTTCTGGACCGCTCANCGCATCNTCNGATAGGTGAAGGTCATCGGCGAGTCGAAACAAATCTGATTCATTGTTCTCGGAGTTTTGGCTTTCGCCAGTGCTATCTGTTGTATCCGATCTCGTTAGGATATCTCCCATACTTTCTGCTATGGCTTTTGCCTCTAGGTGGCGACTAGCGGCNCTCTCTTTTTCACNGGGTATTTCCCGCTCTTCGGAAGGGCTCTCGCCCGTATTTCNATTTTCAGGGGGCGTCACGACACCTCCTTCTTCTTGTTCGGTTAAATTTCTCTGCGGGGTGGGTTTTTCTTTCTGCCCGCTTGTTATTTCTTGGGAACTATCTATTTCGGTTTCGATTTTCTGGTTTTCCTCCTTTCCCGGCGTTTTTGGGGTTGTTCCCTGTCGTTCATTTTTTCTTGCTTCTGTCGGCTGCGTAGTTTCCTTTCTAATTTGATTTATCTTTCTTGGATTTTCTGGGCAGAACTTTTGTATGTGCCCTGGCTCACCGCAGTAGCCACAAGTCGCGGTCTGGCCTCTGTATTTAACAGCCATCTTCGCTCCATCAATCCAGATGTAGCTTTTTATCGGCGAGTGTTCGAGATTTTTGCTTTCCAGGAGAAGGCTCATCACACCAGTTCTGACCCCTCTCCTGTCTCTTTGGTAATGAATGTCTCTAATTTGGCCATGGTTCTTTTGGAAATAATCGATCAGCCTTTCCTCTCTTAATGTTATCGGTACCCAGCTAAGGTAGACCGCTGTATTGGCTGCCTCATACAGCCAATGTGCTGCGAAGCCACCCCCATTCTTCTTAAGTTCAACTATCTTCCTGTCCATCTGGACAGCTATTCTTCTTTCGGTGAATGTAAGGTCTACCTGACCATTCGGAAATTGTATAATCCTATCAATATCATCCTTTTGTAATCCGATCGAGTCAAATAGATCCCATAGTTCTTCCCGGTTTATGACCCGGTTCATTTTAAGTCCAAGATCACGAGATCGATCGATAGGTTCAATAATCCCAGCCACATTTGCATACGTAGTGCGGGCTTGGCCCGTTCTAGTGTTGCTCATGCCGCTGCTGGCCTTGGGCAACGCCCTGCGCCTCTTCGCGCGCTAATTCTGACTACCTCTGACGTATATCCTGTTTCCCGCCTTTTTCGCGTTCGTTGGGTACTAGGTAGGTAGTATCTTTACGATAAATCATCAAGGACTTTGACAACACTTGCAAGTGAATACATTTTGATGCGGGCATTTGACAAGCGCCAAGCATAACCCGCAGATTCAGCCGATCATTAGAGCTTTCAAAACTCCAACTATGTAGTACAACCTGAGCCCAATAAGATCACACAAATTATAGTGTCATTGTTAAGCTTTATCTTTGTATTCAATAATGATATAGCCTTTCTGAAACTAGGAATCCGTCGCTATTTGCATAAGCGCCTATGCTTCCCCTCGTTGAAAACAAGGCATATAGGATACGGCGGTTTCCTTCACAATAAAGCGGTCACGCTTTAGACGTTTTTGTGAAGCAGCTGTTGTTGTTCATCAGGTATTTCGTACCTCAACATACCCTGAATCAATCCTAAATCATTATCTGTCAATCTACATACAGTGCGCTTTCAGAATCGCCGCCGGTAGCAGACTCCTTGATCACCTACACAGCAAGCTGCTGCTGTCGTGATCATTGAAGCATAGCCGATTAGCCAATCAATAGCCGTGGTTTCGTGATTGCCAGTCTTCTTGCCGTTCTATGGTCGGTGGCACGCCCATTCTTCAGCAGCTACTTTCAAACGCTTTGCACGAAATCTTAACGGCCTTCCTGTGAGCTTCTTTCAGGCTCAGTGTCGTTTTTTATCAATAATCTATAGAATAAGACATTACAACGTAGGATTCATAAGATTTTCCAAATTATGGACAACCCTAATAATTATGCATATCGTTTCGACCAATAAATTTATTTTTTTGTAATGACAACCGAAACCACCCAATCCATTTACTTCAGTCGTTGGGTCAATCCTACCTATGACGACATGCAGGGAAGAGATCTAATCGTGAATAACCTAATTATTTGCTATATCATTATTATACTCGTTTATATGAGTTACAAATGGATCCACTACAGAGACGCTAACAGTGCCCTAAGATGCTCTCAATAATATGATTGCATATGGTTAATGGTTATACGTGAGTATTTTAACCGTCACTGTGGCATATAATTTTCGAAGTAAATTTGTAGTAGGCTAGAGTTGGAGTCGGAGTGGAAGCTCTATGACGGAGAAAGTTGGAGTCGGTGAGTTTATAGACTCGGGAATCGGAGTCGGAGTTGGAGTCGGTCTAATGAAAATGTCAGGAGTCGGAGTCGGTGGTAAAATTTCCCGACTCCACAGCCCTGGTTCACTAACAGAACGCCAACGTGAACGTCACGTTCATGCCATCCCTATCTACCACCATATCAGGGTTGCCAGACAGCTTTTGATAAAAAGGGCCGAACAGCGTCGAAAAAAGACCAAACTTGGTAAAAACTCCCAAATTGTTCAATAACGTTGATGACGTTGTTAACCGATACATAATAACGTTAACAACGACATTAACCTTGCAATATTACCCATACACCTTTTGTAAATCACCGCGAATTCCACATTTATATTGTAAATACTGTTTGTGCAACTTTGGGATTTATTCATAGGTTAAATACAGTAATAAATGATCAAACTGAAATACAAAAGAACAGTTGCATCGACTAGCCTAATCCCTATTGCTCCAACAACTCACAAGACGTGGGTGCTAATACATACATGCACCAGAGATGAGCATGGATTAGGATTAGGTTTTGAAAAAACAGGATTTGTGAAATTTTGTCGGATTTGGATTGGATTTGGATTAGACATTTTTTTCAGAACGGATTAGGATTTGGATTGGATTCATCTATTTTCTGGGAGATTGAAATGTCGTGTGGCGAATGGCGACAAACTTTATTCAGATCAGTTCTTAATGTACTTATGGTTACTAAGTTATCTTGAATCAAGTGAATCATCGGTTGTTAAAGAAAATTTTTGAATCCCTCCATTGCATAAATTAGTATTTTTTCTGAAATTCCAGTTGGAGTCGGATTAGGATTGGACATGGACTTGAATATGAAAAAGTTATGGATTAGGATTTGGATTTGGATTTGAACGTTCGGATTTGGATTGGATTAGGACATCGAAATTTCAAATCCGCTCATCTCTGACATGCACATACGTCGCACAATCACAACAACAAGAAGACGAGATCGCTCATGCGTTTAGGGAAACTATTAGAGAGATAGATAGCAGAGATGAGCATGGATTAGGATTAGGTTTTGAAAAAACAGGATTTGTGAAATTTTGTCGGATTTGGATTGGATTTGGATTAGACATTTTTTTCGGAACGGATTAGGATTTGGATTGGATTTACCTATTTTCAGGGAGATTGAAATGTCGTGTGGCGAATGGCGACAAACTTTATTCAGATCAGTTATTAACAGGGTTGCCATCGACATGGATCCAAAAATAAGGACAGTCGAAAAATTAGATTAGCATTAAAAGTGTTTATATACATATACGTTGTATTCATACGAGTGGTGGCATATCACATTCCAAAAACAACCTGCTCCAGCAATTCCTTGTTAGCATAAAATGCTTCATGGACCTCACGACAGCTCAGGTCTTGGTTTACCTTTACTCAGGGCCGAAACAGCACTTCGTCAGCCCCCCTAAAAACACGTTGGTCTTGCCCCCCCCCTGGGGGTGATAAACCAAACCTCTTCACCTCGTTGTGATTAGAGGCGTCAACCAAGATGGAAAACGGCTGTACATAAAGTTTAGATAAAATCATTTTTGATCGTGGAGCAAGAACTCCAGTAACAATGCTTGTAGTCCAAGTTCTGGCCGAAGCAAACTTCTTTGCGATGTTGGAATGAAGGAATATTGCTTTGAACAATTTCTATGTGCAATCGATGGTGCGGAATGATTGCTGGTGTTTGCAGTATGGAATGTCCAGATACCCTCAGCAGCAGCAGCCTTGTAGTCTCTGGTCGTTGGTGTTGATCGACTTGTGAAATAATTATTCATCGACTGGCTCGAATCAATCAATATGACACACTTCTTGTGTTTTGGGGTATCAAAATGAGTTGAAATACCGGTCTTTCCTATGGTCTCCAGCTCCAGGTTAATGTCGCAATTGCAGATATTGCAATGTGCGAAGCACTCGCCCTTCAAGCTTCGTTTGATACCTTTAAATTATCTCTCATAATCGTCACGAAAAACGTTTTTATGCCTGCTCATTTTAACTACCCGATTTAGCCTTATTAGTAGCGAACACTATATGTACAATATAATTTAGATAAATTTATCAATGATTTATAGCTTTACTTTTTAACCCAAGTGTCGACGCCTTTTTTCAGTACGCCATAAATGCTGCCTTCCCTACAGCTTATTCTGCTTTAAACTAACCAGCAGAAACCTGGCACTGCTTTTTACTCTAAGATGACGTCCGCTGCGTTATGTTGGTACAGCCGAAACTGCTACATCTCTCACTGCCCTAGCTAAGCTATTGCACCACTTCGAAGTCAAATCAAGTGGTGCGTACGCCACGGGAGTTCCTTTCATTCATGATGTCATAAAATCTCGACGCATAAAAGCTTAATTTTAGAATATTATGCAACACATATACCAGAGGGAAATGATCGAAGTTCTGTAGTTGTTGAAAATAAGACAAAATAAGGACGCAAGTCAAAAATAAGGACATTTCTTAGAAATAAGGACAGTTGAGTTTTCTAAGACGTGGCCCTTCAAAATAAGGACAAATCTTAGAAATAAGGACGGTATGGCAACCCTGGTTATTAATGTACTTATGGGTACTAAGTTATCTTGAATCAAGTGAATCGTTGGTTGTGAAAGAAAATTTTCGAATCCCTCCATTGCATAAATTAGTATTTTTTTATGAATTTCCAGTTGGAATCGGATTAGGATTGGACATGGACTAGAATATGAAAAAGTTATGGATTAGGATTGGATTTGGATTGGATTAGGACATAGAAATTTCAAATCCGCTCATCTCTGATAGATAGTAGTAAGAGATTATCACACACTGTTGTATGACACCAAATCCACTACAACTGTTCAATGAACAGTGTTCATAGTATTGTGTATTATGCGTAGTGCTATTACCAGTGGGATATATAATATTGGTATGTTGTGTACAGGGTTGTAGGCAAGTCACAAGGCCCCGAGTCACAAGTCAATTTCAATTTCATAGTTTTGGCTCGAGCCAAGTCGAGTCATTTTCAATTCACCATCGAATCAAGTTGTGTTGACTGCTCAGTTTCCAGTTAAAGTCTTGTTAAACCACTTTTTATAGCTCTGTTTGGTGATATCGAATGGTTCGCATTTATATTATATTAGTTTTCCTCACTTTAGCAGTTTCTGGTGGCATTTTCAAGTAGGCCTAACAGTGCCAATAGACGAAATCCCAATAGTGTGGTATAACTTTACTATTCTTCGAAATTACAATGAAATGCCGTCTGAGTCTTGAGTCATGCGCAATCACTCGAATCCATAAGTCCAATTCGAGTCACGACTCGAGTCATTACAGCCCTGGTAGAGCGTATAGTATTAGTGCCGCTATACAGTGAGTATGTAGTGATCTGATTGACGTTGTCGAACAAACGCTGATATCAAGAGTCGATGACAGCTTGAGTTTGAAATGAATCAATTCGCAGATAAGTTGTTTAGTCGTAGGCACCAAACATCCGGCTGATGATAAACGAGATCACGTATCAAGTTTTGATGTCATCGTGCAGCTATAGAGACTGTAGGATGGAGTGCAAACCCATTGTTCGCTGTTCAGAATGGTCACGCTTGACTTAGGCGACTCGCTACTATGTTATTTATTGTTTACGTCAGGTCTGCAGAGATTGTTTGGCGATGCACTTGTTAGTTTTTTAGCGAATGTAGGTGTTGAAAGTTGGCGTTAGTTGTAAATTAGGGATTTGCCATGTATTATTTATTACAGCAGACCACCTCTTTTGTAGCCTACTATCTATGGCAGGGGAGTCAAGGTATAATATCGAGTTTGTGGACCGGTACCAGCATCCTGTGAAAGTTTTATTGGTAGAATAGCTGCATTCACATAATGGGACTCGCTACAATGACAAATTCTGAAACTGCATATGGAGCAATTTAGGTATAGCGAATCTCGCCCGCCGGCCAGTAATTGGGAAATGCCCGGATGTAGCTATTCTCGTCCTCGATGTAAGGATAAATCCGAAGTCAGATCCCTCTTCAAAGTTCGAAGGCCAAAATATATAAGGGATGAGAAGGAGAGGAAACATCATGCTGCAGACTTGCAAAAACAACTGGAGTTTTGAAAAGCGCAACTAGAACTAGAACTATTCAATTTTTGAAACTCGCAACTAGAACTACAACTTGAACTACCCGATTTTCAAAATACGCAACTAGAACTAGAACCACAACTAGTCAATTTTCAAAAGTCACAACTAGAACTGCAACTACCCGATTTTCCAAATCAGCAACTAGAACTAGAACTAGAACTACTCAAAAAACCGTTGGTAAGTTGACCATCAACCAACTAAATGGGTACCTGGTAGTTTGTGCAAGTAGCCTATGCCTGAGTAGCTTTACTGGTCGTCCTACAGATTACAACACATGTGGTAGACTTTTGTTTTATGATTCACTGAAAATTAAGGGCTCCCCGAAGGCTTGTAGATTAGCGCAGGGCAGTACTGGGTATTTTACGGCCCACGGGCGAAATACGGACTATACATGGGAAGTGCGGAGAAAATTTTGAAGAAAAATATAATCTGTCCCAAAAGACACTACTTCATGTTGATTTACCAAATAATTTGAATTCACCTTCGAGTTTTTTTCCACTTTGAAAACTTTGTTTCACTTTTTGCAAGAAACATATGATTATAGTAATGGACATCAAATCATTTAGCGTGCCACTTTTGGCACGCGTTCCAGGGGTAGCCGATCCCTGGCGTATTCTATATTCATAATAAAGTCGATATAACATGGGTTAATTTAAGTCGGGATTATGACATAACCACGCAGTCATTCGGCTGAGGCTGCGAGAAGGCGAATTTGCAAAACAGTCCTACAGACTCTATAGTGCAGCGATGACTTGGAATCGCCAATACAAGCATTCATGCGTCATTATGAGAAAGCATTGGCCCATGGCGAATGTGAAATTCTGCGACAACACTGGATGTCTAGTGTCTACAACAGGGGTTCTCAACCTGCGGCCCGCGACATCTTTGATTAGGAAAGCAATTACTACCGTTACATGATCACCGTATCTGTTTCGTTTGAACACTCATTCTTTGATATGTTAGTTGGTTGGTTGAATAAGGGAAATTGGTGCACCGACTATGAAGTCATTTCGCACCATGACTCAAGGCCCATAATAAAGTCCAGATTATCAAGCCTGGTGGCATTTACAAATTCCACTAATTTTAGAAACATTCTGGGGTCAACTAAGTAATTGCCCAGTACAATACATATGCCTAATTGGCCGGCGGCGAAGTTCGATGTTCGTCGTATCTGCTGCACTGGACCAAGAAGTGTTCGACCGATTCGCCGAGTAACAGGTTTCACATAGTCCATCATCATGGCACCCAATACGGTGCAGGTGTCCGTTGAGCTTGCAATGGCCTGTCTGGAGTCTGAATAGCGTTGTACTATAGTTTTTATTCAGCTTACTCATTTCATTGGTGCTTTCTTTGTCTTCAGTGAAGCGCCGATAGTGCAACCCAGTGTCTGCCGCATTGAACTCGGAGGTCCACCACCTGTCGGATTGCTCATTTATGATAGTCCGATAGTGTTATTTACAGACTTTCTTCGTCGTTGACTCCTGCTTGATATGTTCTGGTATCTTGATATAGCCTACATGCTAAAGTTTAGATTGTTATTGTTTTGTCGGTATATTCGCAAGGACTCTGGTTTAAGAGAATCCCGCTGCGTAGTACACTTTTAAAGAGTCCTTCACTCACGGCGAAAACAAGAACAAGGGAGGGGAATTATACGGCGAAAACTGGGCTTGTAACTCTGCGAGGAAGAATGAAATTACTTTCTCAGATATAAATGGAAAGCCGATATGTCATATTTGTTGAAGAACAGTTGTCGTGACGTATAAGATTAAAATGATACCACGAAAGTTTCATTTGGAGTTACATATCGCCTGATCTTAGAAAAAACGTTGCTAGCTAGGTGTCAAGTAGGCATGGTGTGAACCTCTGAATGGTTCAGGTTCGTGGGAACGTGAACGTGAACCTCGTGACGTCACGTGACGTCATATAGCTAATTCCAACCGTACATTTCAGTGAGGTGATGACCTATATTAATGTACATGTACGTACATTGTACACGATACCTAGTGAAGACTCTTGCCACTAAATGCCACAATGCTGAAGTACACATTCACGTTTTAAACGTCGCCTAATGTAGCAACTGAGACAATCAAACGATAAAATAATCTCAGGAAAGCAATATCTTTCGTGGCTTTGCCAATAATTTCGACAAGGAATTGCACGAGAATATAAGCTTACGCCTCAACGGTCTAGGCCAGATCGGACAATGTATTCAGCGTTCGAGTATTGCTATACGTTGATATTGAGCAGAGTGTATATTACCGGGTTTCTATACTTGCTACCGATATTACCAACACCCCAACCGCACGGATTTGGTTTTTATGATACAGTAAACAAATGAAGTCAAGATTGACCCGGTATACTTCTAGACTTTCTACATCAGACATAGATATCAATCTCATTGATTGGTTGGATAAGCATCATTCGCTGACTACATGTAGTGTATTTCGCTCTTGGTGTTGTGTTATTGCAGGTCAAGCTCACAGCAGAGAGTTACTAATAGGGATGGTGTGAACCTCTGAAAGGTTCAGGTTCGTGTGAACCCGAACATTTTTGAAAGGTTCTGTGTGAACGCGAACGTGACGTCACGTGCCGTCATATTGCTAATTCCAACCCTGCATTTCAGTTAGGTGATAGCCTATATTAATGTACAAACGATACCTAGCGACGACTCGGGCCACATAATGCTACAATTCTAAAATACATATTGACGTTTTAAACGTCGGCGTCTGAGTATTGAGCAGAGTGCAAAACGGGTTTCTATACTTGCAACCGATATTGCCCCATTAACAAGTTATACAGGAGTAGCCAAACACCCCAATCGCACGGATTCGGTTTTTTGATACAATAAACATATGAGGTCAAGATTGACCCAGTACTTCTGCTAAATTTTGTTTTACATCAGACAAAGATGTTATAATGAAGTGAAAATTGTAATATACGAAAAAGGTTCACAGTGCAGAACCTACCAAGGTTCGTTTGTGAACGAGAACCTCTAAATTTCTGAGGTTCACACACTGAACGCGAACGTGAACCTCACGTTCACACCATCCCTATAGTGTCACGCCCGGCGATCCATATTCCGAGGCATTGTTAGAATTGCCGACGATGTTACAGACGCATTGGAATATCGCTAAATATATCTGCTATAGAAGGTGTGATTTCAATAAAACTTTAACATACTGTGCGAATATTCGCTGTTTCCAGAACTTAGCAGCAAGGACAACATCACCTGACAAATCACCTGACAGCTACATCAGTTGTCTCAATTAACCGTGACCAGAAGAGTATCAGCAGCACTGCCAATCGATCTTTCATCGCATGTTCAGAAACACATTGCCGCGTAGACTATACTTAAGCCTATCATTGGACGAATCCGCCGACTTCACATACCTTGCCTAACTAATTTTCTGGGTGCATTCTATCCGAGTGGACATATTTGCAGAAGATATGCTGGAAAGGCAAACGTGGGGAGGGGACCAGCGTAAAACATCAACCTCACAAAGCTGACTTCTGTACCTAATGGTGCTGGACTGCAGCCATGGAAGGAAAGGAGAGAGGTTAATTGGTTTGCTCAGAAATGACCCCGAAACGCCAGACTTCTCATATTACTGAGAGCTCATAATGATAATGACCTCTGTAACGTAAAAGTTACCGTAATTTATACTTGCTCGCTCAAGCATTGAAACAGAGATTTCCGCTCTCTGTTGAAAGGGTTTGAAGGTACATATGCCGACTTGGCAATACATGCAAGGCCCGCTCCACGAAGGAATTTATTTGCTCCGCAGGAAGATACATATTCTCACAAGAAAACAGCAATTGTAAACTTTCGAACGCTGTCCATGAATGCTTTAGAATGCATGAAGATACGACAAGGTAAATAGGCTATACAGTAGCCTAAATTTAATAGTAGCCCACAAATACATGGTAATAATGTTCTGCAGCCCGCAGCGTCTTTTGCTGTTAAAATGCAGCCCGTTATACATGGGAAGTTGAGAACCCCTGGCCCACAACATCTTAACACTTTTCAGTCTCAATTTCTGAAAGACATTTATGCAATTAACTAGTTTGATAGTATGTGCCAACTGGTCCCAAAAAGAGCCAAATATCGAAAACAAAGGGTCAAAAGGCCAAATATTTTTTTTGCGTGCCAACTTCGTCTACAATGGGCAAATCTGGCAACCCTTAGCCATATCTATTTTAGTGAATCTATTTGAGTTAAATATATACTCGCCCTGGTGCTGCACATCATTGTGAATACTGTATTCTACATATCTTTATTTCGTAATTGACGATAACAGACTATGTATGAAGACTCTCTTTCTGTGCTACACCAGAGCGAACTGAACAGTAATGCTATGAGCCAGTCAAATCAAGTGTGGTAGGGATCGGTTCAAATTGACCCTAGACCTGGATCTGCTTTTACCTGACACATTTATCATTGTATTATAATGAGATCGATAGACTCTATGGCACCGGGGTGTCAAACTCTCGGGCCGGACCAGTCAATCGATTCCAAAATGTTACCGCGTGCACTTGCTTTTCACTTGAATACTTGATTAGCAAACATATATACACGGACCATAATAGTTTTATTTTAGGAAAAAGCAACAACTTTATTCGCAAAGAATGGAATTGGCAAAATACGATGATTGTCCGGTTGAATACAGTTAACAAACGACAAACCAGTGGCGCTGACGATGATATTAAGTTGGTATATTTCTATGTCATCTTTGCAGTAATCCAGGGGTTCGCAAACTGGGGGGCGTGCACCCCTTGGGAGCTGTGAAAGCATATGAAGTGGGCGCGAAGCTGCGGTCAAATGAAAAAAATTTCCGCGCTCCACGCGATTTACCTCCCGTTCATGGTTTTTCCTCTATGTATACTTCTAAATTCATATTTGAGAATTCTCTCATCAACATTCATAACCTTCCATGCCATCAAACTATCCGTTGGGGTTACAAGCATTTTGGTTGCATCTTGTGATATGACGATAAGGGGGGCGCAAAATATTTCACTGTCATAAAGGGGGGCGAGTCTTAAAAAGTTTGAGAACCGCAACTAGCGTTAGCCTGCGTACGCGTTGTGAGGAATACAAGATATTTACCTATAAGAGCGGACGTTCGAATTCCATTCATTATTAATATATAACGAGTCAGGTTTTTGCTAAGTCCGGGTACCTATTGGTTCGAAAGTGACAAAGCAGTGCGACCAGATGTTTGAGTTATATAATTGTATAACAAATATATATTCCATGTAAACTGTATGTAACTGTTTCGCGTTGGCGTTTTCGCTTCTGCGAATACCTACTTTTTGGTCTATCATTCCATAAAACTTTGACCTCAGTGTGCACTTTTGCCTTCCCTAAATTGGGTGTCAATGTCACCGACTTTAGTGGCAACTGTATAAGAGTGAAACCACAATGCCGTGGTCCGGTGGTTAAAATATGCATATCAACATGAGCAATGTCCAATTGACCATGTTCAACGTTTTCCATCTTGCGGCGGGAATATTTCATGCAAACAATCTCAACATTTTCTGCAAATGTGCTGGATAATATTTTAAAAAATCAATCAACCCAGAATTGCTTCGCGGATCGGATGAAATCGTCTGGCGGGCTGGAAGCGACCAGCGGGCCAATGTTTGACACACCTGCTCAATGCCATATATATAGGCCTAGTATATAGTATATATCTTCGACTTATTCGCATTTCGCAAGGACTATCTTCACTCTGTTGGTGTTGTATAAAGCATAGGAAGGCGGGTGCGTACATATTGGGGCGTTGCCCGACCCCCGTTTCAACAGGAAATCAACATCCTGTACTTTGAGGATTCTTGTCTGCAATGTGAGCTGCATGAACATGTTTTAATGCCACATGTAATATTAGCCTATGTCATCGGAAGCCAATATGCCACGACACATTTCTATTAGTCTGAAAAGGAATCCGTAAAGAACAGGATACATCAGAAACAAATCTAACAATTATATTCTCACGTATTCTATGCAACATAATTACCGTAGCATTTTAATATTTCATCTAAAATAAGCTTCATGTCTCTTTAAATCCAATTCGCGACGATCAATGCTTTGCCTGACTAACATTACAATCAGGACCGTAACAGCACTTCGTCAGGCCGCCCAAAACGTTGGTCTACGGCAGGGGCGGACAACATACGGCCCGCGAAGTGATTTTGAGCGGCCCGCAGAAGGTTTCTGGTATTACATGGTAATATGGCCCGCGACCACAATCTGCCGCAATCCCACACTATAGGTTATTCTTTAGCGTGTGTCTGTGAGTAGAGTGCAAGAGTGGAGCTTACGCGTAACCGCGAAATAAGTTTGTCAACACGAAATGGCATGCATTACCGGCATTTACGGACGTACTCCACCGTAATGAATTGATATCTTTACAAATGAGGAAAAATTCCCAATCCCTCGTTCGTATGCAATTTGCTACTACTTGCTCACTACGTCAAATTATAGTGACTTTAGGTTATTCATTCTTTTTTTTCGGACATAAATAATAGTGATATTTAGTTATTCTTTAGTTCTCTGTTTTCTTTGTGTGCGACATACAGCCAGAGTTCAAAGAGCCAGTTCACAAGTTTAATCGATCACAGATGTGTCGGTGACTTCAACAGCTATTGAAATACATTACGTATATGGAATACTATTTTGATTTCTATGCTTCAAACTTAAATCTTACATTAAATACGATTAATCCTCGTATAGGTGGATAAATAGGCTAAGCTTTTATGGTATCGATTCAGAAATCCGGCCTGCCAAGTACTTCATTTCCCTATATCCGGCCCGCCGACTGGAGAAGTTGGTCAACCCGGGTCTTCTGAGT
>ATSW01004545.1:0-11878 GCA_000444245.1 Botryllus schlosseri
GGGGAAAGTAGTCATCGGTTGTACTCAAGTACAATTACAAGTAACGATGTACATTTCATTTCAAGTACAAGTAGAAGTAGCGATTCCAAGTGAATGGAAAAGTCTGGCCCTACCTGGGCCTTAAAATTTTAAATTGTGTCGTAGAAGTAAAAGTAAAGCTTACTTTATCACTTCAAAAAAGCAAAGGTATCCCTCTAATGACCCACTTAGGATTCTGAAAAGGTCACTCGAAATTTCCTTGTAACAGTGTAATACGAAGATTTGAATCCATCTAGATGCCGCGAATTACCAGTCTGACGGAATTGATTAAAATAGATTTGAATATTATGTCCTGTTGAAGGTAGTAGAAGCCATCAATCTATTGCTTTCATGGGGCGAAAGCTTGAGATGCAGGGATTCGGACTGTTGAGATATCCGGTCAAGGATTTTTTTAGACAGTTATCTCCATAAATTACCGATTTTATAATGTTTATTTAAAAGTGCTAGGTAGATGACGCTGTGATGTCGTGACAAAGAAAACTTGTTGCCGGAAATTAGACGTATCCCAACATATTTCTAAACTAACCTATCCATAACCTCGTCGTAAAATCGCAGCAACCTTTTTAGCCATCTTCACATACAATATATACATATAAATGTCTGGCTTTTTGGACGTACAGAACTTCAATATACAATTGAATGGTATATTCATATTGAAATGAACCCAAATGTTTCCGACTGACAGTCGTCAGCGGTAATCGTCGTCAGCATGCCAACTAGTAGAGAATTGGAAAGCACATGGTATATCAACAGTCGTATCGTAACTATGACGTCACCGATTCTCTAAGTTTCTGACGATTGCCCCTGACCAGTGTGAGCCGAAAATAATAGGGTTCATTTCATTATGAATATACTATTCAATTGTATATAATTGACTGTTCTCTACCCACTTAGGAAAAGAATGAGGTGACTCATTACCAGTATTTGAGTTGGCCGGATCATGGTGTGCCGCAAACAACTACGACATTTCTCCGTCTGCACAAACAAGTAATGTCTCAATTCAGTGCAATCGATGACGAGACTCCGATCGTGGTACATTGCAGGTAACTTATATGCATTCAAGTTCAAAATTCCAGAATAGATCAAGTTTATCGAATATCGATACTTCATTTCAGTGCGGGCGTCGGACGAACTGGAACATTTATTGGGTTTGATTTGCTTCTGGGTGGGAGTGATCACCATATGGATGTCTACAAATGTGTGATTGATATGCGTCAACAACGGATGGATATGGTTCAAACCAAAGTAAGTAATTGAATGTCGAATAAGTGATGGTACCTTGATGAGAATACAAACTATCGAAATACATTGCCAATTTTCATCATAAACTCGGGTGACTTTGAGGTGGTATGTTTTCGTCCGTGGTGTATATTCGTACCCATCCTATATCATCACAATATTTCAGGGACAGTATCAATGGCTTCATAAATTGATGATGGAGCAATGCTATTTCAAGGAAACGGATCTAGACCGAACTGAATGGCTCAATGTGAATTATCAGGAAAAGTAAGCCAGATATCCCTCGATAAGTCGAGTCTACTGATGCTGAATGAAAGTCATTTCATGAGTGGTCATTATCATGAAAATTTGGTATTATAGTCGTCGTACGATTATGTATGATAGCATAACAGAAGAAAAGCTAAAAGATTGAAGATATTGCTCGATCGAAAGAATCCCAAAAATACACAATCATGAAATCTTTGTATAACAATTGTAAAAGTTCTACATGTATTATCAGGTATCACGATTTTAGTAGTAGAGAAATGGTGGATATAGCCGCATACAAGTTTTTTACTTAAAGAAACTAAAATCTCCAATAAAATAAAGAAACAAAGGATAACGGACTTACGCATTTTGCAGAAATGCAGAGGGTNGTTCCCCGCGTGACGGATTGCTGCAAGNGATCTGATCGATATGTGGCTGTCTGAGTTCCGGTTGAAATGAGTTTGGTGTAATATTTCTGACGTAATTTTCGCGGCTGTAGCGTGACTTGTTATTTATGAGTGGATTGATAACTGGTTCTGTCTATTGATTTCAAAACCCGGCTGACCTATCGTGTCGCGCTTTCTGGAATTGAGTACGGTTGCTATCTGTGTATCAAAACTTNNTTGCGGTGAATATNNTTTTATTGTCAGNCGAGTAATATCAAGGNTATTAACTATCAGTCAGGCGTGGAGCGATCGGGTTCAAAGAAATGTTGGATTCGGNTGGCTCCTTGCTCCGAGTCATATTTTAAAACTCGGGTGGTACATTACTTCGCTTGTGTCTCTCAATCGATGATCCCCCGGTTCAATCGAGTATGGTCATAGGTTGTGTGGAGTATCCGTTATTGAATCAGAATCGTTTTTTGTATGATTCGAGTTCGCCTGTATCGTGACATATCTGACCTGATTCAGGGGAAGCGTGTGTGATAATTGTCGTTTGCGGGTATGTGATGAATGAGTTTTTAATCACGTATGGTGATAGTAGCTCTGCATAAATGAGGATTCGTGATTCGTGTTGGTCGATTGATACGACGATTCTAGAATAGCGTGAAGTATAATTTCCGTTGTGTGTAGGTTGCATAATGGGTGTCGTCCGAAACATCTCACGATGCTGCATATTACAGTTACTCGCTGCTGAGTTTCAAGATTCAATCACAAAACAGATCCATCTGAATATACTTTTATTGCATATACCACGACAAAAAACATATAATATTTCCACGACAATAAACCGGATATATTATATATATTTCACGATGAAAGTGTTCCATAAATATCGATGTACATTCATTCCTTTGATATTCGTGTATAATCCTGGAGAAACAACTCCCGCTTACCATCTCGAATTTGGACTTTAAGATGTGTCACGTCATAGTATTGGTCAACCTCAAAAAGAGGCGCGACACTCCAGTGTTTCAAGGCAATCGCTACATCGTTGCTTAGCATACAGTATGTGTATAGATGTCTGTTGGATTTTATCGACGAGAAAGACTCGAAATCTGCAGATATACAGACTCCTCGGAGATTTACGACTTTGTCGTCGAATACACCTTTCTCGATATCTTTACCAGAAGCATATTGAAACACCATCACTTCCGGTGCAGTCAAGCGTGNATCTGATTTCTCNACGCTGGAATAATGACCGATGATAAGCGACGGGGAATCCGTTCTGGAATCTTTTGAAACTTTGATGTTGCGGAATCTCAGAGTATGGCCTTTCCTATACCCAGCTTCAATAGATTCAAACAATTTTCCGTTGAAGACAACCCCGGAAACAGATTTGGTGCCATCGGTGAGCATGACCTTCATATACATCATTTTCGGCCCGCGCCTTGTAGTCGAAGCAAGTTGTATTCTGCCGTCGAAATTAACTGTCCCATCGCAGAGCAATTCCAAGCGATCGAAGTTCTTAATATCGGACGCGTTCGTTCGCTTCAAAAACGTATCCAATTTTCTTTTTGGTGCGGAAATTGCATACGGATTAATACCGGCCATGNTCTCGTTATTCGATTTTTTATACTCGAAAAAAGACGGTTTATGATATCAGATAGGAAATCAGTCTAATATTTATATTCNAGGGAGAGAGAGGAGGCGGAAACACGGCGAGAGAAAAAGGTCTGTGTTCGGAGGATAAAAGCACGCTCGTGGTCAGCTCGATGTGTATTGCAAATTATCATGATGACTGAAAATGATACTATCCGCGCTCCGACGAACATCGCCGAGGATGCTAGCTCCGGGGAGGATGATAATATAGAGACGACAACGAAACCGCGGAAGCGAAAATACTGCAGGCAAGCCATCGAGCATTTTAAAATGACTCTGATTGAGGCAATCAAAGTCAGCCCTACCGAGCCTATATTCTCAGCGCTCGGCGAAATCGACGATATCTTATCAAAACACCCTTTCCCCGACCCTGAGAGATTTATTGCCGATTTCGTGCGAATTGAGTCGGAAATCGACGATATGCTTGTGAAAGATCCTTCTCAGAAACTGCGCTTGGCGATACCGCTAGATCGTGCCAAGCGTGCGAAAAAGATATGTCTACGTGAAATGTCCGCTGCGCGGTCGACCATAAAATACTATACTCCTATTGGAAATGCTGCTATGTCCGATCTATCAAATATTTTTGAAGATATCAGTTCTGCCGACGAGGATATCACGAACGNTACAGGAAAACCCCGACAGCAAAAATACGGCAAGCAAGCCTTCGATCATATTAAAATGACCGTAATTGACGCGATCATGGTTAACCCTACCGAGAGTCTATTTTCGATACTCGGTGAAGTTGACGATGTGATGTCGAAATTCCCTTTCCCTGACCCCGATAGATTTAAACAGGATTTCGAACGAATTCAATCGGAAATCGAGGACATCATTGTGCGAGACCCTAATCAAAAACTACGCATGGCGATGGCGTTTGATCGTATCAAGCGAGCAAAGACAACATACCTGCGGGAAATGAGCGCCGTACGATCTACGATTCAATATTACACTCCTACAGNCAACACNTCCGGCTAAATAGATNCACAGTACGATTCGTTCGAATAATATATATCTGTCTGTTTATTGAATGTATGTATGTTTTTTTATGTGTTTTCTCAGCAATGGCTAGGCGACGAAATCTCGTTAGATTAGTATCTGACATAGATCAACCAGATATCACAGGATTATCGGCGGATTTAGCAACGACGATACAGGATTACTGGGGATCAATTCGTACGTCGATATTACACCCACATCAATCTCGAACGCTACACAATTTCCGGATATTCAATCGTACTCCGAATGATGTCATATCAGATGTGGAGAAAATCTTCGATTCGCAGCATAGCGCTTTTAGAATTAATTATAGTTTCGGNTTTATATTACACAACGTCGAGACGGATCAAACCCGATATTTTCATCCGTCTGAGAATGTGGGGGCAGTATTGGACACGCCTCGGATGATATCAAATCGTACCGATTTCGTGGGATTTATTCAAGACATGGATCTATCGTCTGGCTTTGAGAGTGCACGCTTTCAGCGACAAGACACAAAAAGCGTCGTTCTTGCAGTCACTAATGTAACGGTATATGTATACAAATCCAACATTCGATTAATCGGTTGTCCGTCGACAACGATATCACACACAGCGCTGACGTCGCGACATATTTTAACTTTATTAAAAAACAGACGAGGTCAGCCGTACGACGATAATTTTTGTGCATTTCGCGCTATAGCGGTGGTGCTATGTGACATGAATTACACCGACAACGAACTGCAGACAAAAACACTATCATTGGTATCGCAATATTCTTTGATGTATCCTAGACCTGACTTAGGTGTCGCCATGTCTGATCTAGAGAACATAGAATCAAGTTTTAATATTTCGATATCGGTCTATACTCTAAAGGAAGGTGTCGGATATTTGTTGCGATGCGGTGGTCGCGATACAGCGAAAAAGATTCATCTCCACCTCGAGAAAAATCACTTCAGCCTTATTGTAAATATATCATTGTACTGTAAAAATTATGCCTGTGGAAGCTGCGGGAATTTGTACAGCCAGAAACATTACCTAGATCGACACACCTGTTCGACGATGCCAATAAATCACTACACCGGCGGGATATTCAAACCAGCCTTGACCATCTTCGAAGAGCTAGATGACTTGGGTATTAATGTCCCACAAGATTTACGCATATATCCTTATAATTTAGTGTTTGATTTTGAGAGTATACTAGAAAAAGGTTCGACCCCTCAAGACACGGCGAGAGTCAAATATGTCGACCGACACATACCCGTTGCAGTCGCCTACGCAAGCAACTACCCAGGATTCGAAGAACCACGGGTAATAATCTCAGACGGCGATCCTGAAATAATGATCGCGAGTATGATAACGGAATTTGAGAATATTCAAAGTCTATGCTTCGATTCATTGTCTCGACAGTTTCAATATGCACTCGATCGACTAGATTACATCGAGTTTGAAATGGATAAAGCTGAGCCGGATTGTAAACGTGCGAATCCCGTCACCAGGATAAAACAACGTTTTTTGTCGTATTTAAAACAACTCCCCGTATTTGCTTACAACGGATCACGCTACGATTTGCCTTTGATTATGCCTTATCTCGTAAAATACTTGGGCGACGAGATTAACGTCATAAAGAGAGACTCTGCGTATATGTGTATTACCACTAATCGTTTCCGATTTCTGGACGTGATATTGTACCAACCGGCTGGCACAAGCTACGAATCGTACGTACGAAGCTATAACTGTACATCAGGAAATAAGGCTTATTTCCCATACAATTGGTTCAGTGAATTATCACTTTTGGACGTGGGATATCTCCCTGAAAAGAAACATTTTTACAATAAGCTGAAGCGATCTAATATCACCGACGAACAGTATAGCTGGTGCGTTTCAATTTGGGATGAACATCACATGCGCAGCTTCAAGGACTGGTTAACATTCTATATAAAACTCGATGTAGGTCCTTTACTGGAGGCTTTGAATAAACAAAAACAGCTGTTCGCCTCGAAAGGAGTCGACATCTCTAAAGACGGTATCTCTCTCCCGTCTTTAGCCAATCGTATACTATTCAATAGTATACCGCCATTGTTTACACTCCTGAATAAGCAATATAGCCATATTCACACTTTGATTCGTGATAACCTGCGCGGAGGATTAGCGGTGGTCGGTCAGCGTTACGCCGAAGCTGGAGTGACGAAAATACGCGAGCATATATATCAGGACGAGGCCCTATTGGTTGAATCTGTGATAGGTATCGATTGCAACGCCCTCTATCCGTACGTACTTTCAGGAAAACTTCCAAGTGGCCACGCCNTGTTATGGTCTCCGAACGNAGATTTCAGTCAATTTACGAAGACAAAGACNGGGCCGATTTACGGATATATGGCCCTCGAATGGTTAAACTATATGTCTCATTNACTGGGTGTGCANATAAAACACCAATTTAACGGACCGGANCATCGTATTGGGAAGAAATCTATACCGATTGACGGATACTACAGGTCACCGGAAGGACCAGTTGCACTAGAATTTCTAGGATGCAGGGTACACNCNTGCATCTGTCCCGCTGGAGATAGTCCAGATCGCGATGCCAAGGCAGAGGCTACGCGTAAAAAATTGGCGTACATCAAACAAGTAGGCTATCTATCGTTTGATATACATAACGGAGTGTGATTGGCGGGTAATGCGTCAGCGTTCGGATATTGCGGCTATAATCCGATCTGCAGACAAGAGCACAATGGTTAAATCTCGAACTCTGTCGAGATCTAGGCTCATAGAAAAAGTCGTAAATGACGAATTCTATGGCGCTGTGGAAGTTGATATACACGTACCGCAACATTTGAAGGAGTATTTCAGCGAATATTGTCCTCTATTCAAGCACGCTTACGTANCACGCGATGATATCGGTCCTTATATGCGGGAGTTCGCCGAGCAAAATGGATTTCTAAAACGGCCGCANAAATATTTGATAGCGACGTGTCAGGCTACGAAAACGCTCATTGTATCAAGCCTTTTGAAATGGTANCTACAACACGGTTTAATCATTACGAAAGTCTATCAAGCATTAGAATTTCAACCTGTCGAATGCTTCAAGCCGTTTGTGGAGAGTGTCGCTGCTGCGAGGAGACGGGCAGACCAAGATCCTTCTCAGAAGCCTATCGGTGATTTCTATAAGAATCTAGCTAATTCCGCCATTGGATATACGATATCGAATCCTTCTCGATATTCTCAGATAAAAATCGTTCGCGAACAGAAAGCCAGGTCTTTGGTAGCTAATCCCAGGTTTAAATCGATGATCGGATTAACATCTGGTATATTTGAAGTCGCAATGAAGCCACGCAAACACGTCTGGAAACACCCTAATCATATTGGATACGTAATATACGGTCGGGCCAAGGAGGTTATGTTAGATTTTTGGTATNCATNCNTTGCNAAGTGTATTATTCCGCGATCTATNGGTTTTNNTTATTCTGATACTGATTNNNTTTATTTTTNTTGTTCNTCTGATAGNNTAATNAAAGTTGTAAAACCAGAATTAGCAAAGCAATTTTTCGAAAATTTCCATAAATACTTCCCGGCTATCGCGTGCGACAATCATCGACAGGAATTTCTCTCGAATCCTCTCTCGTTTAACGAGACGCGGCCGTGTTGCGTCTCTCGAAATCGATTTGATCANNGGACNCCNGGCCTNTTCAAAATCGAAGCACAATCCAAGCTTTTCATCGGCCTGTCTGCNAAAACCTATTATTGTAGCGATCAAAAATCGTCTTCAAAAGGTTTATCCAAGGCAAATCGCTTGACAGCCGATGTCTATCGCAAAGTTCTGTTCGATAGAACTTCTGCCGGGGGTGTTAATTCCGGNTTCATNACAAAAAACACAGTTATATTCACNTATGAACAATTTCGAGATGCTTTAAGTTTTTTCTATTGTAAACGCAAGGTTATGGCCGGCGGTATCATCACACAACCGCTGGACCTTTAATGTTTTTNTAATCGTGTCTTTGNTTGTCTCGCAATGCGTCCTATTTACCGTGCATTTAATCTCTCATTTGTGCTGATGCGATTATGTAACGCAATCGATTATCCTATTCGCAGCAGGGGGTGCGTAATCACGTCGCTTTATGNTTTATCTCAAAATTGTAAATCGTNTGATTTTTTTCAGCNGTAATATTAGTTCATTAGATCGTGTCTAAACANCAGGTGAGGAAAAAACGATTTGTATCTTCAAATTGTAGAATACAACGGCTTTTTGTTCTTTCAGATATTCTTAGTAGCGACTAGCGGAGAATCTATGGTGAGTTGACGATGGTTATGTTTTATTTCAAATCGAATGAAACATAATTGCTTCAATTCTCAGAGATGGANNTATACATANAACAAGCTCAGTTTTTCCCGCTGTCGGAATATATGTCTGGATTCACACATCTAAGCAGTAACGAGCGATGCGTTCAGTTGGAGTTAGGTGTGCTATTCGGGTTGGTGATTCAGCTCGAATGTGGCGAGGATCGTATTATAATATCAAGTGAAATAGCCAAGGTTAAATCTCTCGGCTTGGACGTTCGACGGCTCACTAATATTTTAACGGAGATGAGCGGTAGGTACACTTGATTTAATTTACTGACTGTTGTTCAGACTTGTAATTTACTTTAAAGATACCAGAATTTGTTGGATTACACCACGTTTGAGTCGTCTACAGGATCTAGATAGTTGTATGGAGTTTCTAAGACATGGTGAGGGTGTTACATTTTGAATTTGCGAATATTACAATTCACTCTATTTTTTGTTCTATATATAGCCATTCGCCGGCACATCGAAGACGAGATAAAGCAGAGACATCATTTTACCGGGGTTCACTCGCTATCGTTCGGGGGATATTGCGAAATTCTATTCCATGTAGAGAGATACTTTCATGAACGCGCTCCTTTAATTCCGAGTCANGCTCAGCGTCGATTAAGTTTATAAGAAAATAAATAAACAATTTNGTGTTNTATATTTCCAGATGAATCATAAGTCTGCCACCGAGTTCATTACCGATGTCTGCAACCGGCTGTCATTAGATAAGCTGTGTAGAGACAGCCAGTCTCTGTGGCGTAGAGTAGGTATATTAAAAAGTATTCTACTGGAGGATGATTTGACTGAGCAACAAAGACAACTCTTCAATAAAGAACTAGACGAATGCCTTGAATCGACTACTATTATGCGGCCGGGTAATAATATGATAATATAATCGCTTGGTTTGCGAGTAACTCTCGCTTTTCTTGTAGATTGGGTCAGTTTCCGGGATTATCTCCATCGCTGCGTATTAGAGTTAGAATTCCCGGCTATTTTCACAAAGAAGGACGACGGTATAATCGATCAGCTTCTAACCGACGCGCGGATTATGACACGTTTGCAGCTCGGTAGAGGTGACTTGGCCTGCAAAGAAATATTTGCTACGCACAGCAACGAGCAACGACTTATCATCGAAAGAATCGCCAATGCTAGATATCGCTATATGGAACGTGAATATCTCAAAAGCCAGCCGACGACTCGAATCGATACATCGAGGGAATCCCCCGAAAAAAACGCATCGATCCCCGGAGACGTCGGCGGATTGCGTCAGCCACTCGTCAAAGTGATGCCGCGTCGATTGAATTGCGATCTGCATCAATCCCCGATACTAGCCACACCAAAAAACACTGTCTTGCGAAGATTACACGCACGCAGACAGCTGTCTCCGTATGCGACGCCTTGCACATCCCGCGATGTTGCTATCGCTACGACAAGCTCATGTGAAGTCGAAACTTCGTTGACAGATCATGCGGAATCAGATGACGTTTCGATGCTGGCGTAAAACACATTACGCTTCGATCCCCACTTCTCGGCTGGTTGAAGCAAAAATTTCATAAGATCAATAGTAAAACATGTTGGTTGTATATGACCGCGAAAGAGAATATATTGCATTTCTATCTACCGCGATTGATTTCATATTCGGTGATTATAAATAGAAGCGTTTTGTGAATATAATTGTTGTTGTGTGTTTTGATACCAGTGAAACCTCTAGAATGGATCTGTCGACGCCCAAGAGTTGCCTCGTCGTAGGTCCGTCAGGCTCCGGTAAATCCAGTTTCATATTCAGAGTGATTCAGAATATTCATATATTATCGAAAGGGAAAATTAGACGTATCGTTTACTGCTATACGTCATATCAAGATGAGTTCAATAATCTAGACGGCGTGGAATTTCATTCAGATCTTGAGGTTTTGAATGAGTTGTCATCGAACACTCATTGTCCTACACTCCTCATCGTTGATGATAAAATGCAGGATATAGATCGAATAGCANCGTTTTTCACAATCCACTGCCATCATAATTTGGTATCCTGTTATTTCGTAAGTCATAATTTATTTCAAAAGTCAAAAAGGGCGAGAGACCTTACTTTATCAAGTCAATATCTAGTGCTCATGAAATCACCGAGAGATAGATCACAAATACGAGTGTTGGCCCGACAGATGTATCCCACCAATTCTAGTTTTCTGGTGGATAGCTACGCCGACGCCACAAAAGCTTCATATTCGTATCTTTTTATTGATCTAACCCAGACCACACCGGATGCGAGGCGTGTTCAAACGGGTGTGTTTCCGGATGATAAGCGAATCATTTACAGCCCTATATAAATAACAACGAAGACAGCGAATTCCGCTTCTTTCTATAATGGGGCGCTCGAAACCGACTCGAAAACGTCGTTGTTATATCAGCGAGCATGCAGAGACATTAAAATTTCTATCTAAAGCTTCGCCGATTGTACGAAAGGATATACTATCCGGAGCGAGCACCGGTGTTTTGAAGGCTATATGCGAGTGTTGTATCAACATCGTGAACGGGACAGTACCTTTATCAAAGAAGCATTTTCAAACCCTGCGCCCTCACAGAGACAAACTACGAAAATTGTGTCGCAAAAACGTTAGCCTCAAGTCCAAACGAAGAATTTTACAAGCCAACACGCAGCGTGGTGGGTTTATCAGCGGGATACTCTCAATTCTACCAATCGCCGCTTCGCTTCTCTCGTCCGTTTTCGGTAAAAAATAGTAGTTTCGCTTCTTCCCATTCGGGTTTTTGATTGAATATGAGTTTCAAGAAAATAACGGTCTCACCTAACCCGTTGGCGACATCGAGTAATCTAAATTCCGAATTAGATCGAGCAATACGGGAAATTTTAAGTTTGGACGTCGGTTCCGATAAAAAACTAGCGTTATATCACTCTACGATATCGAAATACAAGAGTCAACGCGAACAGGCTGATAAGCCACTACAGCTGAAAATGACAGACACGTCTGGTTCGTTTACGGAGGGTCAAGTCTCCAC
>ATSW01004547.1:0-16289 GCA_000444245.1 Botryllus schlosseri
GATATAGCTCAGTGGTAGAGCATTCGACTGCAGATCGAGAGGTCCCTGGTTCAAATCCGGGTGTCCCCTTATTTATCATCCGGTTATAATCTCTCAGAGCTGGGTATGGTGATTATCGTTGATACTTAACTATTAGTAAAAGTTAAGCCATAGATGTATATTCGAGGACAAGCACAAGTAGCGATTTTCAAGTAAATGAGAAAGAAAGAATTCTTTGCCTAAAAAACCGAAGACTAGCTGTTAAAAGAAGAAGTGAAAGATTTGAATCATAATCTCTTGAGTAAGTAGTACAAGTAGCCAAAACCTACTTGAGTATACTTCGAAAATTGACGGTCTGTACTTTGTTACTGATCACCTATATATGGAATCTCCACTATTTCGAAATGTCATGAGAACGCATCTAACGTACTCGACCATTTGATAAATTCAAGTATGTGAAACCCTCAGGCAGTCATGAAATTTCTCGAACCCTCGACTATTGTATGGGGATATAGCTCAGTGGTAGAGCATTCGACTGCAGATCGAGAGGTCCCTGGTTCAAATCCGGGTGTCCCCTTGTTTTACCTCGATGTCTGTGTTGGATTTAAATAAATTTGGTATCAATTGAAAATTACTGCGGTACCATGATTACGAGTATACGAAGTCTTTCTGCTCCAGTCCCGGAACCCCTCAAAATCGACTTCCAATTTTGCATTGTAACTATGTTTGCATTGCGACGCAACAACACAGTTTGGAATGAAATGGCGCAGCTCAGGAGCAAGTGCAGACCGAGAGTGATAGTGTGAATGCTCAAACGCTTACGCAACAAGGACCAGTACGCTTGCGGTTTGCGCTGCTCCTCACTAGCTGTTTGCAACCGACGCAAAATACATAAAAAACAGACAGCAATAATGGTAGTGCTGAAAATACCGGAGGTGGTCAGTAACGAAGTACTTCTACTTTTTTAGAAGTACTCAAGTAGTTTCCCTCTACTTCTGCTACTTAGTCAAGTAGATCTGATTCTCTCTACTTCTACTTCGTAATATTTTGTGATCTNCTTACTNACTTTTCGCTATTTTCAGTTTGTCAAGTAGAAGTAGTNTAATCCCTCNATACGAAAGATNGCCNGAGGAATTTNGGGGCTGTTTTCACAGGAGTANCAACATTTAATATTCATAAAAGTCAAGTNAANCCCAGAAATTTTGTTGCGCTTCGCGCACAGTANTTATNGAGTGACANATATGTTTTCACGAANGTATCAGTGNNTATAATTTAGNTACCGGATTGCTTGGTTCCGCTCACACCGCATTATTGTCNCCCANATCAAATATTTCATCNCAGTAAATATGGCCCACCATAACGTTTGAAACTACCGTTNCGCAATCTAGCAGTTAGGNNACCTATCANATCGTAATCTAGCANNCCATTACGTGTCTTGCTAATCTGGAAAATCCAGCTTTTTTTAACGTTACACCTGTTTTAGCAGATCACATTTAAAGTTTTGGACAAAAGAATGAAATATATTTTCCGCTTTTAAGAAGTGGCATTTGTATTTTACTTTCAATTGCGACGCAAGTATCATACAACGAGTTCTAACTACTTTCAGTTATTTTGTCTGCAGAACATACACGTTGAAGCATGAAGCAAGTGTAGTAATGCCTTTATTTTCCGAAAATAAAGCTACACTAAATATAACTTTTACGATCAACAATATTTGTTATTAACGTATTCTAATCGCGCAAAGTGATGAAACCGTATCCTATACAACTTCTACGTATTGCTCTTCGCCAAAACATGGGGCCTCATAATATGGGGTTGGGCGCCATGCCGTGATATTCTCTAAAACGGGGTCTTCTAGTAAACAAAGGATTAGTATCGGTATCGCATATATAAGGAAAATAGGTATATAGTTTCTAAGTTTGAATATTAGATTCATATATATATACTACCAGTATAGAACGTTATTTGTCGTCCAATAGCCTGTGAGGGTATACAGCGATTCCGTTGTTTACGGATAGCGACTTACAAATATACTCAACTGCGGCCGTATAGCTGATACGAACGTTCTGATGAATGAGTTCAACAGACGACCATTTGCCTTGTCCAGGTATATTGTACGGATAAATCAAACAGTAGGTTTTGAATAGTATATCCATATTGGAATTACCCCGAATATTTTCGGCTGACACTCGTCAGGGGTAATCGTCACCAACTAGTTGAGAATTGGAAAGAACATCGTATATCAACAATCGCATCACAAAATATGACGTCACCAGCATGAAATTTCGAATGAGAGAGCGTTCAATGTAGCCTACTATTTTNGNTGGTACACGAACTCCTTTTGTTGACAGAGTTTTGGTTGGTGTATTTTGATAAAAGTCGACTCCAAGGCATACAAATGGAAGTGTGAACAGCCCCTCCCAACGACGCGAAATCTGTCGTCTCGGTAATTATTCGCACAAATCGGTATTGCACAGAAGTCTCATATTCTCAACGACTTCAATATACGATATGCACTTGGTTTTATACCAATGGTGAATATAAGTCACGTGATTTGGTAGTATTCCATAACGTGAAGGAGAGAGAGAGAGAGAGCAGGGTCCTGCCCCAGATGCTTTACGGGCCGGCCCCGATAATAGGTTATCTCGATGGAGGCAACAGAGAGCTATGTACTTAGTTTCTATGGTAACTTGACACGCTCGAGTAAACGCCGTTGATGCTACTGTTCATTCGACTCGTTTCTGTCGCTGTTAGAATTCGCAATTTATATCATGGATGCTACCAAGAAACCGTTACGAATTCCTCCCGAATTCGGAGCATATGCAGAGGAACATGGAATATTTGATTTATATAAGGTACGCGCCAAACGTAGACATATGGGTGCCACCCTGGCACCGACTTCGATGATATCTTTGTATTCTCTACATATAAGTTATCAGGCCTGTTATCTTTTTACCTTTAACATCGCTTAAAACTACTTTCTTTTTCGCGTTGTAGAAACGACAAGGAAATGCTCTCTATCTATTCTCGTGTCAAGTCGTTTTTATCATTATTCCCTTCATAATTCCCATTAACTAACGTAACACATCATTTCGAGATTAATTTAAGTGGATCAAAATACTAATCCTAATGCCTATTATCACTTAGCATAAACATAACAACCTCCAATTCCTTCCTAACTAATCTACTTTATTAACGTCGCCAGATGGGGAGCTTTAAAACGATTCCCTCCCACCTCAAACTTGAAAAAATATACTGATCTCATTTTGTCACAAGACTATGTACCAAACNACATTTTCATTCTTATTACGAGATCATTTCTACTTGAAAAATGTTACTGTGAAATACTTTCTCAAGTTCATGTGTTATTGTCTGTTAATTTTTAATATATACTTACTAAATAAAAAATGTTCAATCAATTGTCAGATTATATCGTCATCTGCCCAAGACACACACACAATGTACAATGCGATATACAAGACACTTATTGCGATGTAATGAANAGATAGGGGGATGNCGAATGACCAACCAGCTGGGGTCTCTTGAACTGGCATCCACCTCGACTTAGTACCTGATGTCACAGTCTTCTTGAATGTTATTCTTTCTTCGTCCGTCCTTTTTTAGAAGCTATTTCTTGCTCTTCTTCTGCCTTTATCGAGTCTTTCTTGTCGCTGTAAGACGTCAACGTCAAGCATACATGGGTAGGACTGGTTTTGATGACGTTACCGCCATACGTTATATCTGACCACCACCTTTTAACACCACGTCCAGACAATGCATTTTTTTCGTGATTTGAAAATAAGTAAACAAGTTATACATTCAAAATTTTGATTTTTAAAAGACTCATTTTATGTGATGACAGCGGCTTGTGAGTGACCTGATAGTGGAAAAACCGGAAGAACCTGTACAGTATATGATTGACTGGTTGAAGAGAGATAGCAGCGATGGTACGTATCATCTTATAATAACCATGCTTTTGACCTTGCATTAGAAGCAGGTCGATAGGGTCATACAGTTGTAAAATGGAACTGTGGATCTTGTCGATACAATCTGAGACAGATATGAATGAGACAAAATGACTTCATCAAATAGTTTCAATTAGGTCATGTATTAGGGTATTGTCGCACTGCAACCTTGCTAAATTATAGAAATCATTGTATGAATGATATCTCTAATTCGGGGTGACTTGTACCCTGAATTTTTATCAAAGCTATAGCTATTGTATAATGGGTTGTAAGCGTTTCCCTGCGACACTGGCTGCAGACCTCCTTGCTCTGTCGATAGCTCCATAATGGAATCTGTATATGTATTTCTATTGAGAAAAAATCATAATTTTCCTTCATGATTCTTACTTTATTCACAGTCACGAAAATTGTTATCATCGGCGCACCATCAAGCGGGAAAACTTCAATTGTGAGAACACACATCAGTTTCGAGTTCGATGCGTTGCGCTTAAATTTCTGCTTTCTGCCTTAGAGTATCGCGCTCAGCAAGATGATCAACTCTGTACTTATCACTGACAAGGAATTGCTGGAAGATGAGCTATCCAAGAACGCGAAGGACGCCAACAATCTGATAAAAGATAAAAAGCCGGTTCCTGATGACTTATGGGTAAGTAATTGTTACAAGCATCATTTTTGTCACAAGTTGTATGTATATCATCTTGGAATTCCAGGTGAATATGATAAAGGAACGCGTGAAAAGGAAAGATTGCCTTAGAAGGGGCTTCGTCCTCGAAGGATTTCCTCAAAACAGATCTCAGGCGTTCCAGCTTCAAAGCTACGGAATTTCACCCACTCACGCAAGTAAGACAGTCAAAGCACNGATAAAATTGTTCTACTGATTGAGATGAAGTTAGCATTTGTGCGAAGAAGAACATTGACTAAAATATGGCCTCATGACTGATTCAATGACTGATTCGATGGAAATNTCAATAGCAATAATGTCATGAATCGTCAGATTATATTTTCATCTGCCCAAGACACTCGNNGNATATNCAATGCGATGTCATGACGCNGACTCTCACCAATATGCNATCTCCCTCTATGTAACGTTATGTTACGCACGCATTAATATTGTTTCACAAACTGTTCTTNTNTNGNGGCATATCAATTTTATCATNTCCANTACANTTTGATGGAAATCAAGTCAGTTTGTGTCAGTTTGTGTTTTTATACTTGGGAATCTTTTTCGCATCAATACCCCCGCGCCACCAGAGGTATTCAGTAACTAAGCAGCTTACTTAGTAGCTTCTACCTACTTTGATTACTTACTCAAGTGATTCACACTACTTCTATTTCTATTTGACAGTTTTTAGGCAATGCTAGATCTAGAATACTTTCTAATTTACTTCCTTGGATATCGCTACTTCTAGTTGAGTAACAGCAATCACTACTTTGACCACCTCNGCATGCTACTACATTTTTTACCTTCATCTATAATTGTACNATGACAANGACTNCGTGATTTGTCAAATATTNAGTCTTTCTCNNCNTTNCAGTCATCCTTGATGCCCCCGACTTGGCGTTAATCGAACGTCAAGGCGGAAAACGCCTTGACCCGTTAACCGGCGATATCTACCACACGACTTTCGACTGGCCGCAAGACGTCAACATCCAAGCGAGACTCGTCGAACCGGAAGGCATATCGGAGAAAGACACGTTAAAAAGAATGGTTCGCATTTTCGATTCGTAACGGCTAAATTTTTCCTACAAACTGAAATATATTCTAATTTCATTAGGAGGTTTATAACCGGCACATCACCGGTATCGCGGAGACATACAGCAAAGTTTCGAAAAAGATCAACGCCGACCAGCCTAAAGCAGACGTCTTAGCTCAGGTAAATTTTGAGTGCGAACTATTGAACAGACGTGAACTGGAGAACATCCACGTTTTTCGAGTAATCAAGTAGATGAAATCTACCACCAGTACCAGCGGTTTTGTTTTCAAACTACTTATGAAGCTTATGAAGCCAAGATTCTTGTTTTACTACCTTGAATTCTGTCCGTTGGACAAATTTGCATCATTTATCCGAGTAAAATTATCACAACCGCATACAAATTTGGCTTTTCTGTTGATAACTAACTAAAATAGCCTATCTGGATTTTGATAATAATAATCATCACCAGAAATCAGCAAAAAGTGTTCCCCTCGCACCAAACTCCATTTCAAAACCTGTCCAAGCCTTACAAAGAATGGCTTGATAAATATATATGCTCTGCTGTTTTGAGACACAATTTTTTGCATATACTAGGAAGCATAGCCACACGCTTGGTGGTATTCTGCGTATATCTTTCTCTCCTAGCACAGGAGTGTTAAATTCTTGTTCGCAGTGGGCCACATCAGTGTATCAGCGCATGCTCTATTTCACAGACACTATCCTTCGTCAACACAAAAGGAAGATCAGACGGTGCCCATACTCCAAGAATCATCCTCATTGGACCTACTGGCAGTGGGAAGCACACACTGGCTGAACAGCTCGCTCAGAAATATAATATTGTCAATGGTAAGCAGAGATATCAACAGAGGTGGTCAGTAGCGAAGTACTTCTACTTTTTCGAAGTACTCAAGTAGTTTTCATCTACTTCTGATACTTACTCAAGTAGATCTTTTTTCGCTACTTCTACTTCGTAATATTTTGTGAACTACTTACTTAGTTTTCGCTATTTTGAGTTTGTCAAGTAGAAGTAGTTTAATCTCCCAATAAAAAAGATAGCCTAAGGAATTTCGGGCTGTTTTCACGTGGTACCAACATTTAATTTTCATAAAAGTCATGTAATACCCAGAATTTTCGTTGCGCTTCTCGCACAGTAGATATGGTGTGACAAATATGTTTTAGCAGAAGTATCGCTGAATATAATTTAGATACCGGGTTGCGTGGCTCCGTTCAGACCGCATTGTCGCCTATATCAAATATTTCATCACAGTAAGTATGGCCCCCCATAACGTTTTAAACTATCGTTTCGCAATCTAGCAATAACCTATTATACCTACATCCCATGACGTGTTCTAATCTGGAAAAGTCGACTTTGACTTTTTTAAACTTTAGACCTGTTTTAGCAGACCACCGTTGAAACTTTCTGGACAAAAGACATGAAATATATTTTCCGCTTTTTAGAAGTAGTATTTGTATTTTTATTTCAATTACGAGTATTATACGTTGAGTTGTAATCATAGTTCCAGTGCCTTATATTATCCGAAAATAAAGCTATACAGTATACACTATATGGCAATTTCACGATCTGCCATATTTTTAATTAACCTATACCAATTGTACAAAGTGTTAAAGCCGTATCCGACACAACTTCTCCGTATTGCTCTTCGACTGAACTAAGGGCCTTATAATATGGAAGAGGGCGCCATGCCATGAAATTCTCTAAAACGGGGTGTTCGAGTAAACAAAGAACTAGGATCGCATTCCATATCAATACTATCATTTACATCCCATGATACGACTGCATATTCTGTCAAAAATTGACACCTCTTGGGATGCATCAATATGAATCAAGCTCCCTACACCTTCCGCATAGCTCAATTTGCAGCTTTTGACAGTCCATGCGAACGAATTACGACCGATTTCAAAACTACTTACCTACTTGAGTAGATTTAAAGTCAATCAACTTCTACTTCAAGTGGTTTTAGGTTGCTTATGAAGGAAGTACTTCTACTCGTGCTTGAGTAATTTTTTTGTCGCTACTTCTATTTCTACTTGAGTAGCTTTCTTGACTACTTTGACCACCTTTGGATGTCAACACATTGCTCTTGCATGTTATGCTCATCCTGTCGTTGTTGCTTTATTGTAGTGTTTTTGATTTACAGTTTCATGTGGTACGCTCCTGAAGCAACAAGTTGCCGACGAGACTCATCTCGGAGAAGCCGTCAAGTTGCAAGTGAAAGGGGATCTGAAGCCGCCGGATAACCTCGTAGCGAAAATAGTCTACGACAGGCTCACTCAGCTTGACGCCACCACTAAAGGATGGGTGCTGCACGGCTATCCGTTGACAAGGGAACAGGCAGAGGTGTGTGTTGACTGATGGTGAATGAGTTTTGTAATGTTACGGAGCTGGGCGGAGAGATACAATGGTCAAGGCCATTCGCAGGGGCATAGAAAGAGACATGCACCGCTATTCTTTGGAATTTCATTTTTAAAATACATGAGGAATGTTGCACACCAATTTCACCCAACCAATAACAATCAGTGATTAGTGATCGACGATTAGGCCTAATCTGATCAGCATCCATGCACTAGGTTCTTAAGGTCTCAAATTTGGAGTAGATTCGGACAATGTGCTACTGAAATTTGTCAGCCAGACAATTTTGAGATCGTAAGATTCCCCTTCGCGACTTATCGAGGCTGACAAATAGATGCAATTCTAGGAATTTTGTTACTCAGATTGCCCAGCTCGCACCCATAAAAATAATGAAGTCCGTTTCAGACACTCTTTTCACCAACTGTCGAAGTCTGGATTAGGTAGCATAAACAGGCAAAACTAACTGGAATACTCAAACAACGTAGTAGGCTACTTTGACACTTACTGCCTTTGGTAGCATGCGTAAGCGCTCATACCACCTTTGTATTACAACACTTCTCCAAGATTTGAATGACATAGCCTTCAAGTGCGGACTGTAACTTCTTTAAATAACTAAAAATTCGGGTAACATTGTTCGTTTTGTTCCATTCCTAACTCCAGCTCTATGAATATAACTAACGTTGTGTTTCTTCACATTTCATTTTACAGAATCTCAACGACAGCGGACTGAAGCCGAATCGCGTTTATTTCCTTGATATCCCCGACGATTGCGTCATCGAAAGGCTCTGCTACAGGCTCACAGATCCGATTAGTGGGGAAAGGTAAGATACATCAGTCATAGAAGTCCATCGAGTGTGTGTCATAAAACTTGTACGGGCAGGTTCCACACGGTGTACAACCCGCCCAGAACGCCAGAGATCAAGTCCAGATGTGTCCANCATCCNAAGGATGTNGAAGAGGCCGTCAGGCAGAGACTCACGGAATACCACGTNCATTCGGAGGACTTGACCGATTTCTACCGTGAAGACGCGGTACGCTTGTATANTTTGNTCTGTGAAATTTNGNTATNCATTCTTATTTNGTTGGTTCAGTCGTTCCGTATCAACGCCGATCAAGACCCGCACACTGTCTTCGAGTTCATCGAAAGTATACTGGTCAATCCNGTGCCGAGGAAATTGGGAAAAGACTGAATGATTGACAAATATTTTCTGTGTTTATAAGCTACTAATAGATATATTGAGGTACGATGCACTCGCATGATTCACGAGAGNATTGTCAGGGCAGTAGCCACAGGCATCGAGGATATGGCACAANGCTTTGCTGTCACAGGANAAATGGNCNGTAATATACTNTTCCACAATAANATANGACCCAAATGATCACTACCTACCTACAGAAGCATTGGTANCGATTCTGANGGCCGNAATAGACCTTCGAAACTTGTAAATTTTGCCCATACGAATATTNCTCTNTTAAAATGCANACCAACTGAATCGACTTGTGCNAAGGTTTCAATNGCTTTCCAGTAGCTACCCAAAAACNGACTTGAGCACATAGCCAGCATAGATTGGGAATCATTATGTACCTTGTAGCATNCGAAACTAGCCAACACAGCAAAAAAATANCANTGATAGATNACATAGGCANNAGTGCCTGAATTTTCGGGGGAATTAACTCGAGTCATCGTATTGTAACGGACTTCGGTCGGAGTGATGTGACTTAATACTGAGAATGGGCATAAGTTGACTCTTAAAACCATCCATCGCACCTGTATTATGATTACCATTCAAAAAACAACACCAAGTACATTCAATAATCACAATCCAGTTGACAACACCTGATCGAGCATAGCTACTGGTCTAATTGTGACAATTTCTAATAGCGTGTCATAGGCCCCCTGCTCAGATACAACGCCTATCATACCTCTCTGTACAGCCTGCACTGTATCAGTATCTNTATAGCTTGATATAGAATGTCAAAGGNTTTCNNGTANNCCTCAAGNGGNGACACAGCCTNCAATTCAAAAGACCNCTTCAAGTCATTTGTAGCAACATCATTTACTCACAAAAGCAGATGGAGCATAATATACCACGGATATTNCGTACATACCGAAACATCACTTTTTATAGAAANGTCCCGAAACAATGAAATAGCCATTCGAATTGTGCAGTCCTTANGACGTGNCTCNNCTACAGATTATAACAAAAACGGAAAAACAAATATCGAGTNNTCGTGCGTCCGGCTTCACAATCCCACCAACACGAAACAGCAACGAGAAGCATGNCCCAACGTTCCAGACTNTGAGCAGTGCTGCTTCAAGCGGGCGCATCAGGATAGCAGGTCATGTCGACGGTCACAACTTTACTGGCAATCGCCTCGCCTTCCACTTGCTGAAAAGGATAGCTAACATTGGTACGGACACAGGCTAATATGCGCAGTAACGCCCAAGGCTGACATTACAAGCAAGAAATCGCGATACAGCTCGCGTTCAACATAGCAAGTGTCACAACCTCAATGGTCAACATAGGGCATTCAAAACAACAAGTGTAATGACAGCAACTGCCTTGATAGTTAGGTACTCAAAACAGTGAGTGATTCAATATAGTAGGTGCCATGCCTTGAAAATAGCCTTACAGCTATCCCTAACACACGCCCACCAGACCCAACGCTATCCATAATTCCTAAGCCTAACCCAACCCCTAACACTAATGGAAACACAAAGTTACTGGACCTAGAAAGAACTAGACATCCTACATTAGCCAGACACTAAAACATACGACCGTAACTCTGATTCCTTCCCGTTAAGCATGACAAATATGATCAGGCTACAAAATGAGCAGACTAAAGCCACATACTTCCGGATAGATTCCCACCAGAGCGTCAACCTTATTGTAGAATTCCTCTTTGAGCGAAATCACGATGCATTGCACGCTTTCCGACATTTTCTTGATGTACTCGGCGACCTTGCCAATGTTGGTGTTGTCTGGAACCAAAACCGGGACACATATTATTTCACATTTGTTATGGTAGCAGAGGTGAAGTGATCACAAATTTGGATTTCAAAAACGGAGTTGTATTTGTATACAGACATCCTGAATAAGAGGTCCGTTATAACACTCATGAAATGTAATACGGTACAACTATATATGATTTTTTAAATATTTGAAGCATTCCGACATGTCTTACCCAAGGCGGCGTCGATCTCGTCCAAGACAAAGAAAGGCGAAGGCTGATAGTCGTGAATCGCGAATATCAAAGCGAGAGCAGCCACCGTCTTCTCTCCGCCGGACAGATTGTCCATCGGCCGGAATCTTTTACCGGGCGCGACACAATTATACGTGACACCTGCATGGGTTAACGAAAATATATCTGGTGGTCAAAGTAGTATAGCTACTGTTTTGCAAGACATGTCTTGAACATTAACCTACAAACAAGCCCTGAGGCATTTAAAAGAGTAAACAGGAATCCATTGAATAATTTACACCAAGCCATCCAGGCCTGAATTCCACAGAACTCTTTGAGTTATCGGTGGTCAGTACAGTAGCATGTTAAACTTTTTTGGTGTACTCAAGTAGGTTCTGACCACTGTACTCTTGTACAAAATAGCTCAATTTTTTTTAGCCAACACAAGGCTTAGAATGTTTACCTGGCAAATGCTACTACTACGAATTGAGTATCAATGATGAATACATTAACCAACTATGTCTACATGAAGATAAATTTAGCAACGTCAAGTACTCAGACACCTGAAAGGAAAAACATACCTTCCAAATACGGCTCTTCCGGGTTCTCCGGGCCTAAGAACGCCTGCGCGCTGTTGTTCTTGGAGAGATTCTTGTAGATCTCGTCGATCTTGGTGGCGACGTAGTCGAAGCACTGATTGAAGTGTTCGAAGCGCTTTCGCTTCACCATCTCAAAGTCCTGATAAGAAACGACAAAAGAATTTACAAACAAACCGATGCGCCAAAACAAAACTGAAAAAATCATGCTTTGTTATCGCTCGGTTTTTCGATAATGTGCTATTCGAAACACGTCATTCACAAATTTTTGCAATTCAAAACAGTTTTCAATCACGATCAGAATCTGGCATTGATCTTCCCCTTGACCAGACTATTTCGCTTTTAGGCCTATTTATATTGGCACTTATTTTGCGGCCGTCAGAAAATAAGGATATATTTTGAAAATTTAGTCGCGAAACGTCAACCAAGGTTCACGCATTCCCAGTTGCGAACCACCACCTTAAACATACTTACTGCTGGGTATCAGGGCTGTACTGACTCGAGTCATGATTTTTTGATGACTCGACTTGACTCAATTTGTGTATGACTGAGCTTGTACTCGAGTCATTGTGCACGACTCGAACCAAGTCACTTGACTCGAGACACACCTCATTATTGGTATTTCGTCTATCAGTCCTGATACTTGGAAAATAGGGCCAGCAACTGTTAGGACTGAGGAAAATGAGCTATTGTGAACGCGAGCCATTCTATACCACCCGAGCACAGTGGAAAAAGTGGGTTGAACAGGCTTGAACTCAAAACTGAACAGTGAACACAATGCCTTGGACTCAGAGTTGACTCGGTGGTAAATTGAAAATGACTCGACTTGACTCGAGTCAAAACCATAAAAGTGAGATTGACTTGTGACTCAGAACATTGTGACTTGGTTACAACCCTGCTGGGTAAAGGGTGCCTTCAAATTTATGACATGTCGAACTAAGGTATCAGTCGTGTGACAATGCTCTCTACACAGCTCCGGCATGCAATACAGGTTTTGCTGCTGATAAAATCCGGTATCCAGCACCCCTTATTTGGCTACCTACAAAAGTCCTACCGTTTTTGCTTTCTTCGCCCTTCTCCGCAAACTGTCGAACTGGTCCTTGGACTCGGTGTATCTGTTCTTGACTTCGTCCAGATGCGTGATGGCTTTCATGTTGGGAGCGGCCACGCGTTGTATGAGCGCGTTCAGCTCGCTGAGCCGCGAATTCAAACGGTCCAGGTCGCGTTTGATCTCGTCTCCCTCCAGGTCCTGGCGGGTTGAAACACAAGAAATGCAGCAATACCACAATAAATCACACGCTGTCGTCAAAGGTTGGCTACTTCAAAGAATCAAGGGTTAGCCTACAGTCAAGTCCTTCCTTGTCCACGCAAGTAGTTTTACGAATGAAATTGTCATAAAAAACAGTAGTGCAATAGCCCCCACTTCCCGGTAACTGAATACATTTTTGAAGATTCTACTCATGAGTAGTTTCATTAGTAGGGCATGTTTAGCAACTTATTTTCAAAGCTTCCGGCAGCTTCCTAAATATTCAGAATTAATGTAGTACGTTTTAAGTTGTTTGTAAAAATTTTATAGTACAGTACCTTTCAATGCAGCTTTTACTCAAACTCCACAAGTATTGATCAAAATGTAAAGGAGTGGCTTGTTCTATTCTCTTTGCATAACAAAGAGCTAGATGCGATAGATTAACCGCGTCTCAAAGCTATCTGTGACGCAACAGTTGACTTGCACGCTAGANGTTCGACAACCCCAGCGAAGTAGTATTTGATCTTTGAATCTTAGCTGAATTAAAATATACCAGTTAGCTTTTAGGGGCGCAATAATAATTTGGTATGGGAGCTACGGAACCTTTTTTTAAAATTAAAAGCACAATCGGAATCTGGCATTGATCTTCCCTTTGTCCAGACCATTTCGATTCTAAGCTTCGTTGACAGTGACACATCCCAAAACACCATCTTTTACTTTTAATGAGAAGATGCCAAAACCCGAAACAGTCGAACACTCACACGCAGGCTGAGCGGCAGTTTTCTGTAGTCGATCTCCAGTTGCGCCTCCCTCTCGTGTATGCTGCTGCTCGCCTGACTCTGATTCGCCTCGGACTCCTGCGAGACAAAAGCAACATATTCGGTAAGGCTCTCGCAAGTGCAACACTACAGCGTACACTTGTGTATTAATCCATATACAAAAGGAATTGAATATTTTCCGGCTGACACTTGTCAGGAGTAATCTAGTTGCTCACGATTACACCTGACGAGGTTCGGTAAAAACTACAATATACGATTGAATAGTATATTCATATTGAAATAAACCCAAATATTTTCGGCTGACACTGGTCAGGGGTGGTGCATCCGCTGACAAGAATCCCTAAAATATTCGGGTTTATTTCAATGTGAATGTATTATACAATTGTATATCGTACGCAACGTTACACGCCTAGACTGGTTTTGAATTAGAAATCTCACATTGTCGGCGATGTCTCCGAGCGATCCACTTTTCAACGGTAACGACACAGACTCCATCTTGCACTGCTGGAACAGCGAGTGCTTCTGCTCGCGAATCTGTTCCATCTTCAGCTCGGACGCGTTAATGGCCTTTTGCGTCTGCGACACTTCCTGGTGAGACACAAAAAAATACTTACTCGTGTGGTTATGATTTTTAACTACTTGTACTTGAGCCGTTTTATTTTTAGGGAAACTTTCCTGCTTGACTAGAAATTGCTACTTTTTCTTGAGTACCAACGCGGGCTACATTGATCATTGCCTTCTGTAAATTTATAACGACGGCATAAAGACTTGGTATCCCAAAATGTAGTTGTACAGGCCATAGGATGAATTGTGTCAAAAATATTCACGGCGTATCCATTTTTTGTGCCATTTCCCCCTCTCTCAGCCCGCTTGAGCTTTGCTTAATCGTAGCAGACTACAAGCTAAACTAAACTGAAAACACAGGTTTATTTTCAGTAGCGTGTATGATTTTCATTGGATGCTGAAAACTGCTATACTGCGATTGGTGACAACTCACTTCAAGTCAAATCAATGTATGTTACAGCTGCAGACGTGGCCTAGTATTTCACACATAGTCGTTACAAACACTGAATGGAATCCTCAGTATATGCCGTAATTGCGCAGTGCGCACACCCATCCCCGGGTAACACCCACTTTGTTGATCTTCGCCGTTTCTTTTCGGATTTCCTCAATCTCCGTGGCACGATCATCCACATCTCTCCTTTTCTGAATCTTCCTGGTTTTCAATTCCTGCAGCTGGTCTTCCGCTTGTTGAATGATCTGCGGAGTGGAAAATTTTCCGAAAAGAAGTATATTTCAAAACGTTTTTTCGGCAAATTTTTAGTTGTCCGCCGCTAAATACCATGCCGGTCCTGCACAGATCGCCGGGATGTGAATATTTTCAGCAGAGTTGTAACGATTCGAATCATTACTAGACTTGAGTCCTTTTTTTAAATACGCAAAATGACTCGACTTGACTCGGGTCATAACTATAAAAGTAACCTTGTGACTTGGTTACAAGCCTGATTTTCAGTTACTGGATCGAAATTACACAGCAACAAATCAAAAAGAATGTTTAAAACTATTTGTGGTTCATTGGCATATGACAAATATTTCGTGTCTGGGTAGGTTGCGATTTGTCATATAGCATACCGAGATCTACTCAATTTAGCTCTGTTACTTGGCAATGTTTCATTAATGATACTGCATATTAATCGGGAGTAAAATCACCAAAATCATTAAAAAAATGCTTGGATGTTGAGATAAACGCTGCTGGTTTTATTCCAAATTTGAGCGAGCATTACGCAAATCACCGAGTACCAGACGTACCTTCATCGCTTCCTTTTCCTGTTCCTTATGCTTCTTGATGTTCTTCTCGTCAGCCTGAATCATTTCTCTCCACTTCAGGACGTTCTGATGAGTGTCCAACGACTCCTCGTACTCGCACTGATTGGTCAGACGCGATTTCTGATTGTCAAATTCCAACCTGATAAACAAAACAACTACAGAGGAGGCGGTACAGAGCAGAGACTGGTTCAGCATCAATCCGTCTACCCTTTCAGGTTTTCACTTGGATTTAAAATTGAAATCTTAGACACCTATAAAATTAGACATAACCCGAAACCCACTTTTTTCAACTTTACTACTGTAAATATTAACCAAGACACTGCATAAAACCCCGGTACCTTTTTTTCATAATCTCCTGCTGTCTGCTGAGCTCGCGCTCCTCATATACGCGAATGTTCGGCACTCCGATTTGAACACAGAACGTACGGAATACGTCATCTTCGACCTAGAAACAACAAGACAAGTAAAAATCAAGCCGACAGCAGCCGGGTAGCTAATCAAGTAAAGGGTTGACAAAGCTGGGTATCTTTCGCGCACGATTACGATTGTAACAACCTGACATGAAATCAGTTGAAATTACACGCCAGTAAAAATTAGATAAGCTACACTGAGCACATTTAGTGTTCTGGCTAACACCAGAGGAGTACAG